>JAODLL010082931.1:0-14897 GCA_026546735.1 Forbesichthys agassizii
TATATTATATTATAATATATTATATATATATTATATTATATATACACGCACCGCTTAGGGACATGCGCAGTGGGTACCAATAGAGGGCAGTGTGCACCAATAGAGGCAATTGTTCTAATTTATAAGCCAACAAATTATTGACAAAAAATGAAAAGTGGTGCATTCATTTTATTGCAGGAAAGAAAAGGACGATACAGTTTACTTTGCTTTCATAATTACCATAATAGGTCAAACATATTACAACATCACATCATTTTAATTTTCTAGGCTAAACTCTTGACATTGCAAGATTATAATGAACTGCATATTTAAGCGCAAACCTGCCAAACTCATAAAGTCCATTTGATTTCACCTCTGCTCTGTGTTTAGTAGGTTGTACTTGTGGTCTTTGGTCTTTTGGGCATTCTTAGGCCGGTGTCTTTCCACATGTGCACGGTAGGCAGTTTCTCTGTTCTCTGCCAATTATTCCCAGCTGTGTTGGTCCCTCTGTTACTGGTACATCCAGTGGGTTTGGGGATCCTTGTTAGGCCAGGCTTCTGGTGCACGTCCAGGCAGGGGAATATCATAGAAGGTACAGAGATGAGAAAGTATTTTAAGCTTTGTTTGAATTGTACAGCACGCACCCCTCAAAACACCCCTGGAGACGTTGTATGAATACTGAATAGTGAAGCACAGGTTGCAGCCATGTCTTTACGTGTAAAAGTGATTCCCCCTATATGTACGTCTTTTGGGGAAGGAGGGATTATTGAATGTATTATTTGAACAGAGTGAAAATCTACATATTTAGCATGCAGTAAAAAGCCGCTATGACCTTAGCTAGTGTAACAAGAACGGCTTGTAACGGCAGGCCTTGATAGTGATGTAGTGTGTGGCTACAAAAAGGCTGTCAGGACCCCCTGAGGTCTTGCTATAATCAGCCCGACCTGTCGTCGTGTCTCCACCTCAGCAGCCGGTGATGTCAGAGCTGTAAGAAAAAAGAGGCTTGTCGGCAACTGTCATCTATATACTGCTCCCCTGGTGTCTCTCCAAAAACCCCCTCCATTCCTCTTGTCCTGTGTGTATGTGTTCGTGGCATCACACAATCACACAGAGTGTCAACATCGATAAGGTGTTATAAGCTTGTCATAAGGATCATTTATGATATAGAACATAGCTAAGATTGGTCGTTCACTCAGTGTTCAGTTGAGCCACATCTGGTTAACTGCTGTTCAGTCTTATTTCTTGTTTTGGCCTGTTCTGTTGGAAAGGTGTTATTTAAATTAGCCTAAAGCCTAATAAGGGCCCTTTACTGAGGAAAAGCTATGAAACTAAAATAATTACAGCACTCTGTTTCTCACAGTCCTGCCTGTGTGTGCGCCCAGCTAGGAGCTTTTGATATGAGTGGATTTTTCCAGTGTATAATGGGATAAGAACTCACACATGCAATCTCTTTCACACACACACACAAACACACTTTTGAGTTTTGGTGTGGTTAAGATGGATGGGCAGTGACATCAGCCCGTGAATCCAAATGAGCTCACCAAACACATGTTGAAATTCATTCTATCTTCACTCTAAATAAAGTGTAGGGTAAAACCCCACTTTGTGCTGAAAATAGTTTAGGAAGCGTAGGAATACTTGTTAACCGACAGCCTAATCATGGCAAAATGCAATTATACTCACCACACATTCATGATGATCTCTACCAGATTTAGGTACTGTAGAAGTGTTAAAATGTACTAATACGCTGTGATCTTTGGCCATTTAACGTCCTGTAAAATCCATTAAGTATGATTTTGGCCATGTAACATATTGTCCCACATGTTTTGATGTTTTGGTTTTTTAATTATAGACTCACCCGCAAATACAAAAACCCCTTTATAAACCTATAGCAAAGTGGATAAATGAAAACAACTTAAATGAAATCATAATCACTTTTAATCAACAGACAAAAATATTCAACAAAAGACAAAGAAATGCAGGACATATAATTCACAATAAATGTTGTATTAGCCTGTTTCCCACTCAAAAACCAACAAGCAAGGTGATTTGTTGTTGAGTAGAGTTTGCCACAACATAAATGCAGTGTTTGAAATGCCCAAAATATGTATTCTTTGGTCAAATAGTTTTGTGTGCGTGCGCGTGTGTGTGTGTGTGTGTGTGTGTAGTCATTAGTTGAACCAAAGTAAGTTAGTTTTTAAATCACGATTACATGGGAATGGGTGGGGGTGGGTTACTTAATCATACATGCCACTTACTGATACATTTGAGTGGTGTGAGACTGGGGATGTTGCAGGGGTAATGGTGATGCTACTGGTAATCTTGCTACCACCTTTGATGTGGCAGCCATTGGTCAACACCTGAGTTCGTTGCTCCTGTCGAAGGGAGTAGTACGGCCCCCCTTGCTGGGGCGTGCTGTGGAGTATATCATTCATACCCTGGATATATGGGCCACCCAGGTGGATGTGAATCTTGTTGTCCTCCGTCGTGACGACGCTGGGACCCGCGCTGGTGCTGTTGGACCTCTGGAGGTGCCAGCTGTTGTGCCGCTCCGGGTTCATCCGGAGGACGCCCTGGCCCAGAGCGTCTGTGAGCGGCTCCGGTGGGGAGGTGCTGACCGTGACAATCTGCACCGCCGAGTTGATATCGGGCGTGACGGCGCGTGGCGACCCAGGGCTCGACAGGCGGGACGCGAGTGGGGAGAGGGTGCGGTGGTCGCTCTTGGTCGTCACGACGGCCAGGGCGGAGTTCTGGATGATGGTTATTCTCTGTTTTGGCAGGGCTACGCTAGTGGGGATCAGAGCCGTGCTGGTGTACGACGCGGCGCCGGCGCCGTCTACGGCGGGGCTGCTGATTTCAAGCGTGGCCGTGTTCAGCCCGTGGTCCGGGGTCACTTTGATGTGCAGGGGCTGCCCCGGCGCGTGCGTTAGCACCACGTCTCCTTTCTTCACGACGTTTTGCATTTCCCCCCCCGCTGGCCGGTGCGCGTCCACGCCATTGGCGGAATGGCGGCTGTAGCGTCTCACGTCGCCGTCATCGTCGTTGTTGTTGTTGTCGTTCGCGCGGTTCCGGCTGTTGACGTCGCAGGCCGGGGTTGACCTGTTTCTCGTTGCGGCGCTCTGGTTGGAGTCTTCATCCTCGTCGCTGTCTGTCCCGGCTGTTCCATTGCGAGCGGAAAAAGCCATGTCTCTGTAGCCAGGAGGATGTGGGGCCGCGGCCGGCTCCGTCTGGACCGCCTTGGTGGACTGATGCAGGTCCGAGAAGCGCCGTTCGTTCACGCCCGGCCTCAGGCTCTTACTGATGCGCCTGTACCTCTCCAGCTCGCCTGTCAGGGCCTCCATCTCCCTGGCCAGCTCCCTGCTCCTAGTCTCCTGGTGGAGCAGCCTCTTCTGCAGGGAGGAATGGTCCGTTTGGACCTTGGAGATGGACTCCTCTGTGCCCGTCAGCTTCTGGAGCTTCACTCTCAGAGTGTCGAGCTCCCTGCCCAAAAGTCTGGACTTGACCTGCTCTTGCTGGAGCCGATGGAGGAGGAGGTGCTCCTGGTTGACCTCCTGTTTCTCCGCGAGCCGGTGCCTAGCCAACTCCCTCTTGGCCTCCTCCAGCTCATCTGCCAGGGCCTGGGACCTCTCCTGCTCCTCCCTGTACCTCCTTTCCAGGGACTCAAAGTCATCCTCTGCCTTTGCCAGGTCGCCCTCCGCCACCTCTTTCTCCGCCAGCCTCCGTCTCAGCGCTTCCACCTCCTCGCTCAGCTCCTTGACCTTGTTGGCATCACCCGCGTGGGAGAAACGGTTGGCGTTGCTGACGCGCGTTCGCGTTTCCTTCGCCTCTCCTTCTTTCCTGCTTTCAAGGAGCTGCAGCTTTTTCTTCATGGCGTGGACCGTGTTCTGCAGATCCCTGGCCCTCGCCTCCTCTGTTCTTAGCCTGGTGCGGAGCTCAGCCTTCTCCTTTGCTATGCTCTCAACCCTTTCTTCTAAATCTGTCTTAGTCCTCAACGCCTGCTGCACCTCCTCGCTCATTTTGCCTGTCGTTGTGTCTAATGCGTTCGGCTCGTTTAGTTTGCCTCGCTCGCTGCCGTGTTTCTCCTGAGCTTGCCGGAGCCTCTCGGCCATGGCCTTTCTGTCCTCCACCAGCGCTATCGTCAGCGCTCTGAGTTTGGTTAGGTCCTGCCTCAGTGCGGCCTCGCCTTTCCCGAGCTGTTGCTCGTTGGCGTCCAGCTCTCGGACCCTGGCCTTGAGAGCGTCCAGCTCTCCAGACAGCTGCTTGCTGACGCTCCTCTCTCTGTCCAAGTTGCCCTTTAGAGCACCGCACTCTTGCCTGCTCCTGCCCAGAGCCTCCTCTAACCTGTCCAGCTCGCTGATCCGCCGGGTGAGTTGGTCCACCTCCGCCCTCAGACTGCGGCTCTCGCTGGTCTCCCTGCCCAGCCTGCGATCCAGGTCCCTACATTGGTCGGCCACGCGGACCAGCTCCTCGTCCTTCCCCTCCATCTCCAACACTCTCTTCCTCAGGAGCTCCACCTCCGACAGCAAGCTGGGGGTCCCCCCCGCAGCGGCCCTTCCACGCCCATCCGACACGCTCTTCGCTGCGTCCCTGAGCTCCCGCAGTTCCTCCTCTGCCCTCCGCAGGGCACTCTTTGTGCCCTCCAGCTCATCCAACTGACGGCAAAGGGCCGCCAGCCTCTGCCGCAGATGCTGGCTTTGAGCGTCCTCGTCGACCATTTTGGCCGTCACGGCCTTCCCGTTCTCGTTGAGGCAAAAGCACGCCTGGGCACCAAGCTCCCCTTCCCTCACTCGCCGCCCGGTGTGCTGGTGGTTGTCGGCGGCGACGGCAAGCTGCTCGACGCGCAGGCTGTGCTCCTTCAGCTGCCCGGTCAGACGCCGCTGCTCACTCACGACCAGCAGCGCGAACGCCTTGATCTCGCTCAGCTCCTCCCGGAGCTCGGTCACCTCTTTCTGACGCTCCTCCTCCTTCCTCTGCTGGTGCTCTTTCTCCTCCACAGACTGCAGCTTCAGTCTGGGGGGATGGGGGGGGCACATGGATACAAACAACGTTAATGTCAAGGAGAATGTGGTTCGCTTTACTGTCGAATTAATTTGATTCAGATCAGACATCGGTGCATCTTTAAACCATTTACGTTGCAGGCCGCAGCATTGCAGCACGAACGGTTTCCTAAACTTGTTTATGTCGAGAATAAAAGTTTCTTTCATGACGCCGCACCGCTGCTTTTAATGGTGCCCTTTCCCTGAAACCGGGGAAACAATAATGCAGCGACGTCATCATTTCCTCCCCAGAGTGCCAGTCCGTGCCCACTCGCCTATCACAATCATCGCATGCCGTCTCTTTATGCATACGTTTGTTTATGCCCGATCCTGACACATTTCCCGCCTCGCAGGGAATTGTACAATGCGTCTATAGCCTGCAAACATTATGTAGGATGTTGTGGCTTACATGACAGATGGGCCCATGGCAGGAAAGGGTTCTTAATTAACAAGTTCCTCTGCCTCTGAGTACCCCCCAGTCTTGCTCCCCATCACCGTACGCCTATGAACCCTCAATCCCGGCCCGTTAATCCCCCCCCCCCTTCCCCCTTCCCCCTCCAAAACCGCTGGAATTCCCCCTTGTTCCTTAAGTAATTACAGACCGGGTACCATCGCCTAGTCTTGTCACTCCTCACCGTTTTCTCCAGATGCATTCCAGCGCGCGTATCGATTTAATGAACACTTTAGTATTCACGTTTTATGGCACAGCTTCTTTTTGTTCGTTTCTTGTGTATTGGGTGCACTAAGAATTGCCAAAAAAAAAAACGATACAGAAAACTGCCATAGACTAAAAACCCCTGGGCCACGGGACCTTTTCAGGCTCTCAGTAATTGCAGAGAGGGCTTTAAAATATGGAATGATGTCAGTCAACTGCCTAATTTTAAGAGATCCACAACATCTGCCATTCTGTTTTCTCCTTAGGATTCAAGTTTAAATTTCATTTGGATCTTCCTAATGATCCAATTATTTTGGTCTACTGTTCACCAGTCATTCCTGAAGATTTAACAAAACAATATTTCAAAATAATTGATCAGACTACATTTAAATAATATTGGTGTTCGGATTTTGTGTTGTTTCATATTAACTTGCTACAATATACTATTGAAATGGCAAAGGCTGAGGTTACCTTTTGAATGAAAGCGAAAACATGCACAGTGCACCCATATTTACAGATACATTCATATACACATCAACATTTCATGAGACATCCTTTACTGTAGAAATATAGGAAAATGTACTTCCCAGCCAACAATCAACATTGACAGAACAGTTAGTTATGGATTTCAAGACCATCCGGTGAGTTTTTCCTCGTTGATTCAAATGGATTTGGTTTGCTTGTGTTGTGTTAAAGTAAATAAACATTTAGCTTATGATTTATTTACAGAAATACTAATACCAAAAATGTACAGTATTCACGTGATGAAGATGCAAACTGCATGAAAATTGTTAGTCTTTGATAATTACCTCTATTCCAAATATTACCGATATTCCAAATGACAATTATAGGCTTTGAACTTATTTAACTTAACTTATTTGAACTTTTAAAGCATAATTTGAGTCAATGTACGCCAGAAAACATGTCCTGTCTACTAGACAGGATTCTAGTGATCAGAGCTAAATATGTGCAGGGTTCTCAACAGATGGTTAAGCTGGTATGCTCGTCTTCATCATGAAGCAAAGATTTACAATGCCATATTTTCTTTCCTTTTCTGTTCACAACTGTGTGTGTTTGTTCCTACCTGTGATTTTGGCCTCTGTCCTTTTAAAAAAAAAAAAAAATCCTCAAAAGAATGACTTCTTTTATCGCCCTCTCTGCTCTCTCCCACCCCTATATCTCCCGGCGTTCCCAGCAATGTGGACATTCCACCCGGAAAACCAAACATTATGAGAAGTGCTCTGCACACTGAGCCCCACTGGCAGCCCACGGCGCCTATTACATCATCAGCAAGCCCTTATATGGGTGTGTATAGTCTTCACTGCTGTGTGTGTGTGTGTGTGTGTGTTTTACTGGAGCGTGGCCCATTCTAGATGAGGTCATGGTGCAGCCATGCCAGAGAGGCTAATGGGTAGGACAGAGAGTTTGTGTGAGCGAGGGAAAGCTAAACCCTCAATCACAATTCAAAGTGCAGGGGCTAACGCATTAAGTTCGCAGGATTAGCCTGAGTAAACACCGTTCCTTATAGAGGCGGCCCTGTAACTGCATGGCCTTGCGCGCCACATTCTAGAAACTCTAGCCGTACGTGTAAGCAAGCCACCACTCCATGTCCTGTGTGTGTGTGTGCGTGCAGGCAAGGGGCTCACAGGGAAAGACATGTTTTGCATTGTAGCTGCTGTGTTTAGGGCATGATAACCTGACCTGCGAGATGACATCATAATCTCACCGGCCCACAATTACATCCATATGTCTCTTGTTCTCTCTCTCTCTCTCTCTCTCTCTCTCTCTCTCTCCTTTCCCATCATTTCCCCCCTAGTTTCTCATCCTAGTGTACCTCCTTGCATCAGGCCCTGGTTTCTATCTTTTCCTTCAAAAGCTCTTATTTTTCCTATTCTTTGGTTCCAATGTATTCATATGATGGATTATTCTAATCAAACCTAGATGCTCACTGAAAATGGAGAGGGTGACTGTTGATTTGTTCATCCTTCTCACTTTCGTGTCTCGCTGGTCATGATAAGAATGACAAAAGAAAAGATAATAAAATGAAAAAATATGGGCTGGATCGTAACAACAACCAATCCTGCTGCAGGACCTTGCAGACCTGTCTGTATCATACATTCCCTACTGGGAACAGTCGAGTGCAATATTAGCTAGCCATTCCTGGTTTAAGGTGGAAATTTACGACTCTGACACTTTTTTTCTTTCTCTCTCTCTCTCTCTTCGAGCAAAGCCCTAAAGTCCCCCAATAACGGGTAAAATATTTCCCCTGTGACATTTCGTCATCAGGCAAATATTTGCAAAAGACGCATTGGAAACTAGTCTATTTATAGACTTGAGAGTTGGCAAATGTGTTGTTCAGTCAGCACAGAGCTGACACACTGACTAAGGTGGTAGTCACTCATGTCCCAGTTAACATAGATGATAGCCGCGGTGGCGTGCAATAGACGTGCATGGCATGTGCTTAGAGAGAGAGAGAGAGAGAGAAGGGGTTTAATCCTTAGCCGTGGTATGTGTCAGAGAATTTCTCCTCATTCGGAGCAATTCCTAATGCAGACTAGGGAATCAATATATTGACTCAGTGTTGTTATCGCAGTATCATGTCGCACAATATCATATCGAAATTGTTGCATGAAGTGCAATATTCTGTTTATTTTGGGGAGAGATGCATCCGTTGGCTGTTTGGCTTAGTTGGTTAGTTTGATTTAGATGTGTGTCTGAGGAAGCTAATGACATAATAGAGATCGAAGCGTAAACATCAGTGGCCAAAAAGAATGTCTCCTTGGTAGCTTGGAATTACTGTTGTTGTACCAGTCCATTATGACTGTCAGTTGAAAACTTATTGTTTTGATATGTTATGAATATACTTTGATGCATTTTACCATAACCTTTGTGTTTTTACTTCGTGTTGATATTGCAATTTTCATTTAAAATATTGCAAAATCACATTTTGTCACTATCGTGCAACCCTAATGCAGACCTTCTCCCAAAACCAGGGTTCAGAAGGTCTCGTTTCCCTTAAAGGAGGGGCGGCCTGCTTGTCCACAATTACATGCATGATTGGAGCCCTCGAAGGCATTTCCAGGAAAGCCCTCAAACATGGCCGACACGTAATAGGCCCGTTATGTGAAAGGCTCTCTCTCATATGTTCTTACATCTACCACAGTCTTGCAGAGGTATAATTTAAAAAGGCTAAATTATTCTTTATTTACTTATGTTTCCCTCTAACCACTATCTGCGTCAAGTCCATCGGTTGGACTGCATTGGGTCATTGAAATGGCAAGGGAAAAATGGGCTTGCTAGAAGAGCTTTTCCCCCTTCCATTACCAGCAGGTTTAACCCGACACTGAACTACGGCACCGGGCTAATGAAGCTGCCAGTTTTCAGGATCCAACAGCGGTTCTGCTCTGTCAAGCGATGCCTTGCCAGACTCCTCCGGTAATTTATGCACTTCTTCTTCTCCTGACACATAACTGGCAGAGCGGGCAGCTGGCGGGATGTGTTTCAGCGTGGGACGGACAGAACAGCTGTGGGTTTCCGCAGTGGCATGGCCAAGTCTACTTTGTCCTGTTCGTTTGGGCAGAGCCAGAGCCATGTAGATGAGAGTGTCGCGCCAACTCCGTTCACTCCAACGGGCCGTTCTTTCACAGCAATGGTGTCTGGTGGAATCTCGTTACAGCTCCCAAAAGTTAGCAGCGACTACAATAAGCACCCTCCAAAATATATTATACGTAAATTGATGTGTTTATTTACTACTAATTACCAAAAATATGCAGTTATGTATCTGTATTTGTCAGTTCAAGTTGCCCGCCATGCACTTCCTGGAACTGTTTTGCCATGAACCATGAACTATTGATAATTTCGAAGTGCCATTGACGCAACAGTCTCTTCTACATGGCTCTGGGCATAGCCTACAACACGCATTATCCAGTGTTACTGTAGACGAGAGCTCTCTCTCTCTCTAGGTCATTGTTTTGTGTTGCATGTATCCCCTCTTCGTCTCTGCTGGATGAACGCTGTAGCCTGCGTCCCTCGTCCCGGCGAGTAGAGCCACATAATGTGTGAGAAACACGAAGGCGGTTTAGAAGTGGTTTGCGGATGTATGGCACGGAGTTTGGGAAGTGCTAGTAATTCACAACTCGAGAGGACAGATGAGAGAATGTGGGTGCTTTTCCGTGTGGCAACCATGTGTTTGCATGTATGTGGTGGTTAATGCTGAGAAGCCGTCAGCCGAGTGACAGAGCGTGACGCACTCGCACACACACACACACACACACACAGAGGCTTCAAGCATGTTCTGATAGCCGAGGCAGGATGGCTACATTGTGATGCACTAACGTAATCTTCCTCTGGCACGCATGCACTGGAATCATGCTCTATGGCACGTGGCCATCATGGTGTTCTACACACACCATGAATGGAATCCACTGTACAGTTAGGTTCACAGCTAAACCCCATCATCTGGCCTGCACACGACATCTAGATCTCACAGCGTATGTTCTTTTTTTTAACGCTTTCTTTTTTTTTCTTCCTTTTTCTGTATGTAAAATGAAGGGATGACGAAGAGCCCCTTTTTGGCCTGGCATGAGGGACTCACTTTTGCGTGATGCACTGTGAACGGATCGGGGGTGGGAGATGGGTAGTGCACACGGAGCAGGTCAGCTCGGGATCCGTTCCAATGTTAATCGATGAGTCCAGTTGCACACTGCAAGCAAGCTGGACGCTGCTCGCTGCGCCAGGGTCTGGGTCTGGGTCAGGGCCAGCGTCAGTGCATGGGTGTAGCCGGGACGACGAGGATAGCGTTTCTTCTTCACTTTATCTGATCTCAACTACAAACGATCACAGAAATCGTCCCGTCTGGGAAAATGCCATGTGTGTTTCATCACCTGCCGACTCGAATGCCGATGTGAACCCGTTGATAGGCATGCGACCGCAGAACAATGCACAGACATGACTGCATGTGCTTCCCAGAGCCTAACCTGACATGATATCATCCCCACAGAGGATCCAGCGTTGGGAACCACAAATCCGTATATATGTTAAGAACCTATGCTATAATGTGGGCGACACGTGCGTCTAATGGGTTGCTATGAGGAAGGCAGGCCAAGGGGATGAAAACCTCTCTTGTGTTCGTGCAGCCAGGAATGTATGAGCAACACAGCGTTCACAGCACATCACAGACAAGATGTCTGCTCATGTATTAATCACCATTAGGCCAGGATTGAACCACAAAGACTTTGTGTGTTTGCATGTTACGGAGTTCCCACATTGTACTCGAGCGGTGAAGAGTCTTGTAAAACCAAATCCCTCCGTTGCCGTGGCTATTTTCACTCTCTAATTGTGTGTGTGTGTTTGTGTGTGCCTGCGGCGAATCCTTACAGCGCTAGCCTTGGACCTTGGCACGCGGAGGCAGACAGCTAGTCTCCTCCCGCGGCACAGGGCCCAGTGTGGGTCCACTCTACCCAGATTACAGAGTAGACTCTGCCGGCTCACGGGGCTGAGACGACCGGAGGACCTCAAGCACATAGTGTGCCCTCATGGGCCTCAAATAGCAATGTGCAGGAACAACCACCACCAGGGTTAGGGTAGGCCTTGCTGGGAGCATCGGCCACATCTGAATGCATATATATCGCCCAGCCCTAGTGTAGTTACATTCCCTTGTAAACACTAAAGCTGGGCGATACACCGGTATATACCGGTGTGTGTATATACTAGGGCTGCAGGCGGCAAGCAATGTAATGGCATGTGTCTGGCTAGAGATGGTGCAGTACAGGCTTGAGGTCACAGGCACTCCGTTGGACAAACACAGTGGCCACAGTACCTCTGCTCCTTCGCTCAGCCGTGAAGAGCATTACAGGCCCGTGTTCATGAAAAAGAATTTAAGCCAACCGAGCGCGGAGCTCGGCTTTAGTTTGCTCCAGTACAATAAATTACTTTAATCCTCTATTGCCTCTTTTAATGCTGCTCGTCTGTCTGCCACCGGGAGACGAGCTGAACGGCACTGAGTGATCCGCATAAACATTCCCCGTTCTTCTAACCCAGGTCGGTCGACTGGCAATGAGGTGTGAACCTGCAGATTAGCTCATTTATACCAAGCGGGAACCTCCGGCGCTGAGAAATGTATTCAATCTACAAATGTCAAAATCTGCAGTTCCTCGAATGGCCACTTGAAGCACACTGCAAAATTCCCATAGACTCCCTTCTTAATATTTCCAAATTTACACCAAACATTAACATTTGAACATGTTTATAGACTGGTTCAAAATAGTTTTTTTATTTTATTTTTTATTACATTCTTTTTTTTTGTGTGTCTTTATAGCTACTGTAGTCTTGTTCATAGCCGTACGGGGGTGAGTTTTGATATAGGAGTTAATTGCAGGCAGTCAGGTATTGCAAATATGGTGATGGCCACAGCCAGCACAGCTCGATCTTCACTCTCCTTCTTGAGACAAGCTATAGAGCCAGAGCCCACCCACATCAGGAGGGGAAACATTTTATAGCTCTCAATTGACTTTGCATTGCGGTATGCTAAGCTAACGTAATTTCTTACTTTGGTTAGTTATCTGGTGGGTAGTGCATCTTGTCACTCAACAGCTTTTAGGAAGATTTCAGTTTTTATGTAGAAGTCAGAAAGCTTAGCTTAAAGCTTAGCTTAGCAGTGCAAAGTCAATGGAGAGCTATGAAATATTTCTTCCCCGGTGGGCGTGGTTTTCAGAGTATGACGCATTGTGCTCTGTCTATATGGGTGACGTCACGGAGGGTTTGTCCATATATATATATATACAGTATATATACCACTGACCGCTCTCGGTCGCGCTCCAGCAGCTCTGTGAGTTCGTTGCTCTCCTGGACGAAGGCCCGGTGTCTCCTCTCCTGGTCCTCCAGCCTACGGAGGGTGCTGCTGTGTGAGTGTTCCACCTCGGCCAGCTGCTCCAGCACACGCCCGAACGAGCGTCGCTGGGCCTCCGCCAGCCGATCCAGCTGGGAAACGGGAGGGAGGGCATAGCGAGGGAGTGACACACTGGGTGTGTAACGGTGGTGTCCGGCTGGCTAGCGCAGGGCAGAGGCAGATTCACGCCAACAGAAGTTTGAAATTATCGATTGACCTATCCCAAACCCCGCCCCATTCACCTGTCCAACCTAGTTACCGTAACTACAGTAAATTGGACAAAACAGCGTAGTAAGCTATAACAGGAAAACAGACAGTTGATGGGATTAAAAAAATGCTAAACTGTTATTGGAGGACAGGTGAAAAGGGGTGTGGCTTGGGATTGGCTAATTGGCAATTGCAATTCATGGTAATTAGTGATTAATTAAGAACTTAATAAATGTGTCAATTTACATTTATAATCATTTTTTTATGGTGCTTTTATTATTCAAGGCTAACTTTCGGGAACTGTTACGAGGTTCTACGATCTGCCAAAAAGACAACTGAGTGAATGGAGGTAGTTGACACAACTTTCTAAATTCTACATGGCTCTGGCGTAGGGCAGTTATACCTCACTCTCCGACACAGCGAAGGACGCTCTGGCGACATACACCAGAGCCTATTGTGTTTTAGCGTACCTTGTAGAGCGTCTGCTCTCTACACGGGAGAGCCGGTTTCACGTCCCGGGTAGGACGGACCCCAGTTACACCTGTACATGTGTTATTATGGAAGGAGTGACGCGATCTGTAACAGCCATGTTACCAAAGACGTTAAAGTACAAATAAAGATGGAGCAACGTAATGCATCTCATATTGAGTGAAAGTGGAGCTGTTTGGGTCTCTTAAAGGTGTAGTCAGCTATTGCAAGCTAATTGTAAAATATTCCACATTTTCTCAAATTCACTAAATATCTGCTCGCATTTCGCTAGCTTACCGTTCTCTGCGTGTCGAAAAAAGAATCTGATACTTCTACTACACAGCCCTGGCTCCGTCAACAGGAACATGGTCAAAGTGGCGAACCCACCCCTCCCCCTTCCAGAATCTTCACGTGTAAGTCACCGTATGTTTGCGCCTCTAGCTTTTGCGCTGTTGCGATGTTACGGAGCATAGAGTCTTACAGCTTGGCGCTGTTGCGATGTTACGGAGCATAGAGTCTTACAGCTTGGCGCTGTTGCGATGTTACGGAGCATGGAGTCTTTAGCCTATGGAACTATCCATATCCATCAACACTTTAGGACCACATGTAAAAGGTATTTGACTCTAAACCAAGAGGGGGATTATATTTCCTTCTCATTTATGTGTCGTTACCTCAGCCGTTGGTTTCTCATAGACGTCCTGCAGCTGGCCCTGAAGGGCCCGCAGAGAGTCTCTCCAGAGGGCTTGGAAGACGTTCTCTGGGCCTCTGAAGCCATAGTGGGCCTCCAGCAGAGCCGAGTTGCTTCTCTTTGCCTTCAGAGCGTCGAACACCTCATCTCTGGCCTGCGGTGGGTGGTGCAACAAGGCATGGGTTTAGATGGTTTGAGGATAGACTTGCTTAATGTGGCGTGTGGAGCCGTGCTGTTCTTCATGTCTCTAATTTTTCACTGTGTCTAAGGAGGGTTAGGGGCAATAAGGGGCAACTTTAATCTGACATGAATGAATTTGGTGATGGCTGTGATTGATTTCATTCACCTGTAGCTCTCCCTCCAACATACCGAGAATGAATATGAAGTCATCTTGCGACAGATCCCTCCCCATTCTTCTGACTTTCCATTTCTCATTGGGCCTTTGCCTGTTGCCTTTTGGGGTCTCGGTGCCCTCTCTGTTCGGAGCGGCTCGGCCCTGGGAAGCCATTTTGCTGCTCGTTTGTTGTGAGTGCATATCTTTGAATGCACCTAGAAGCAGAGTGGGGGGAAAATATATTGTTTAGCAAGGTTAGCTCCGGTGTAGCCTGCTGCTCCGTGACGTGGAGTCCAAACTCTGGACAACCCCTTGTCATAACCGTTAAGTGTTGCTGAGAAAGGATAGGCCTTTGCCCGCCCATTAATGTTCTCTCTTTATGTTTCGCTTATGTCATCGCATACTGTAGCCTTTTAGCACATTTTCCAAGATCAGTGTTAGCTTGGCGTATGAGAGCGCGGTGGGGTGCCAGCATGTGAGGGTGTTCAGTATACTGACCATATTAGGTTTTATGAATGCAGATCTGGTTTTGGCTAAACGGTGCTTGCTAGCCAGAGTTCTTGAGTTTTATCATCCCATATTAATGGGGGAGGGGGGAGGGGGGGGGGGGTTGAGTGCACGCAGGCTTATAGTGGAACATGATG
>JAODLL010082932.1:0-14894 GCA_026546735.1 Forbesichthys agassizii
CCACACCCGCCCGGCGCCTCACACCCTGGGCAACTCCAGAGTAGAATAGAGTCAATCCCCTATCCAGGAGAACGGTTCCAGAACCAAGACTGTGCATAGACGTAAGCCCCACCAGATCTAAATGGTAGCGCTCCACCTCCCGCACAAGTTCTGGCTCCTGCCCCCACAGCGAGGTGATTTTCCACGTCCCTAGAACCAGCTTCTGCTGCCCGGGTTTGGTCCGTCGAGGCCCCCGACTTTCACTGCCACCCATGTGGCAGCGCACCCGACCCCCACGGTTGCTCCCACGAGTGGTGGGCCCATAGGATGGAGATGGAGGCGCCACGTTGCTTTTTAGGGCTGTGCCCGACTGGGCTCCGTGGCAAACCCAGCCACCAGGCGCTTGCCGGCGAGCCCTCCATCTGGGCCTGGCTCCAGACGTGGGTCCCGGGCTTTCTCTGGGCAGGGTAACTCTTTCTCTTTTCAAGTTCTTCATGGGGTCTTCTGAACCATTCTTAGTCTGGCCCCTCCCCTGAGACCACTTTGCCTTGGGAGACCCTACCAGGAGCACAAGGCTCCAGACAACACAGCCCGCAGGTTCATGGGGGCACCTAAACCTCTCCACCACGATAAGGTGATGGTTCCCGGAGAGGCCTGGTGGTCTGGTGCAACCAGACCATATTCACTTTATGAATAGGTCTGGCCATGCTCCATTTGGAAGTGTTCACAGTCGTATTCTCCTACTTAGCATAGACCTCTGGTTCATTGTTAAACTATTGGACAGCGCTGAACCAATTAGCATTGCTACAATTGTTTTGATCGCCTGACCTAGTTCTACCACCATTTCAAAACACTCTTGTCTTCAACGTTATCTCTCTAACCCACGCTGATTATAGCAGTGTGGCTGTGCAAACGCTAATGTGATCAGGGTTTCCAGACTAATCTTAGCTAAATAAATTCTGATGAGAGTATAGTCGAGCGAAGCCAGGCTAATACTGGCCTACACGTCACAACTAGGATAATTTAATTGGAAGTTAACAGAGTTGATGATGGAGATGTCAGATGGAAAGAATTGTTTGTCGACATAATTGCAAATAGTAACATATCAGCCTTTTGACTGGTCAGACTGCCTGTCAATCAAAACCACGGCGATATTGACTTGTTTAGTAGACAAAGTGGACTTTGATTGGTGTAAAATGTTACATAATGTTACGTAGGCTTATTTCTTTAAGTTCATTCATTGTGTTGTCATGGTTGATCACGATAAGGCATGAGCTTACAATCACCTGCTCCCCACAGAAATTGATCTGTTGCGCGAAGCCCTGTACGGTGGCACACTTTGCACAGTCCATGCAACGTCTCTGGTGCTCCCTTAAAAGTTCTTCCCGACACATTAGAAACACATAGCCATAGCTAGGATTTTATTGCATGGTGCAGTCTTAGCCAGTATTTGTGTTTCTGTTTACATAGCCAGGGCTGTCTATAAGTACCAGATAGTTTATTTTTTTCCAGCATGCACAGACCGGTAAGATGGTTGACGCAAGGAGATATTTAGTCAATTTGAAAAGTATTAGCTTACAATTGCTTGAATTAATCTTTCTAATATTACACTTAACCCTATGTGGTATATGTTCTCTTGACTTTTTTCCCCCTTTCTTTCAAGGCATGTGATTGGAATTATCCACAGGCAAAGCAGCAATACACAGTGCACTGATGTCATCCAGGAAATGGGACTGTTCTGTTTTGTAGGGTTCCCACTGGTCATGGAATTTCTGGAATATCAGGGAATTTGTAAAAGTGTTCCAGACATGGAAAATCAGGGATTTGTATAATTTTCTGGGTCAAATCATGGAATATCAGGGAATTTTGTTTGCAGCATGTTTACATTTTAGTTGTAGTTTATGAAAATGTTACTAGACGCGGTAAAACATTTTGAGATATCGCAACAAATCTTGAAAATATTGTTCTGAATGTTTACTGTACATTACTAGTATCTATGCATAATATGATCATATGCATTTCTCAATGTTTCTCATCAAAAAGCTGGCATTTTTACAAAGACATTGTTCTGGTGGCTTGTTTTTCAGTTCTTTTTGGAAATTCATATTTTTAGTCGGTGAAAGCAGGGAATTTGACATTTGGCTTAAAGTGGGATCTTTAAGCCGAACTCTTGACAGCGGCCTGACACTAAGACCCACCACTGGCATCAGCTCCACTGAAACTACACCTTACCAAAACGAACAGTTTCACATATTTTGTGTGGACTCCTCTTGACCTTGTCATCCTGCCAACATTAACATTGACACTTTAGAAAGATGTTAGTTTCCTACCATACGTTCTATCAGTTGTAAACTATTGCACTTATTACCCTGCATTCATGATTTGTAGAAATGTCTGTTTAATTAGGAACTATAATAAATTCAATTGTGACTCTTCAAAAAAGCAGCCTGCGATTATGATGTAGTTCTGTGAGAGAAGAGGTAAGTAAAATCATGTCAAAACATGACAACATGGAAGTGTATGGCAACTTCAGAGAGACCTAGCATCATGTGTGTAAAAAAAAAAAAAAAAGTAGTGACAGTGAAAAGTAAATGACTTCTGGCACAAATAGTGTATTATTTCAATGTAGGCTTAGCCAGTGGTATATCTTTACCTACAAGGCATTGCTGGGTATCTTACAATCTTATTTGTGTAATTTCATTATTTTTAAAGATAGTAGGTATTACCGCCGTTCACGGGACCTACTTTTGCTATCGGTACGTACTGCTAGAACAGAGTTAGGCAAAAGGGCCTTCAAATATTCAGCCCCTGCAGCTTGGAATGCCTTGCAAAGAAATTTAAAAATGTGTTATCACTTTTGGTAATTTCAAGTCAATTCTAAATTCTGTGGTTACTGATTCTTTTCCTTGTAGGTGTTTTTAATTTTGTACTTAATTTTGGAAACATGTTTTATTTATTACTTGTTTTATCTGTATTGTTGTTTTGTTATTGTATTTTTATGTGAAACTGTAACCTGTCGATACCCAGGGCACTCTTGAAAAAAATGTTTGAATCTTAATGAGTCTTCTCCTGGTAAAATAAAGGTTTAATAAAATAAAAAACATTTGGATGCCGATTTGAACGCGAGAATGCCGACTGGATTTGGCAGCTGGGTGTTAGCAGGTAGGTTATGGCTACTAAACCAGTAGATTTCAAATAATGCACATTGACTCTGAACAACATAGTGTGCTTGTTTCTGCAATGAAATCATAGCTATCAGACTAGGCTGCTGACACTATGTGATTTAGCTATGGAATTGTAGGCTGTTGAAGGACAGTACATTTAGTAGGCTAATAACTTTCATTGGAGCAGGATAGATACTGAGCTGATTCGAATGCTTTCTACACTTTTATATATTTGTGATGTAACGGAGAGGGGTAAGCAACTTGGCGAACTATCTACGTATCTAGTCCCTCGTTTCTGGCCCTCCCAAAAATCCTGAACAGAGAAATTATAAAATACAGTTTATCGGCCTAACTCTACAAAACAATACTACATAGTTAACAGTGTTTTCACATGTTTAAAGGAATGGATTTTTAACTTATATAAAGTATTTTCAAGTAGATCTATGTATTTGCTTTACACGATCTGTGTGTTAGTCATCCATCCATCCATCCATCTTCATCCGCTTATCCGGAGTCGTGTTGCGGGGGCAGCAGCTTCAGCAAGGGACCCCAAACTTCCCTTTCCCAAGCAACATCAGCAAGCTCTGATTGGGGGATCCCGAGATGTTCACAGGCCATTTTGGAGATATAATCTCTCCACCTGGTCCTGGGTCTTCCCCGAGGCCTCCTTCCAGATGGACGTGCCTGGAACACCCCCCAAGGGAGGCACCCAGGAGGCATCCTTACTAGATGCCCGTACCACCTCAACTTGCTCCTTTTGACGCAAAGGAGCAGCGGCTCTACTCCGAGTTCCTCACGGATAGCTGAGCTTCTCACCCTATCTCTAAGGGAGACGCCAGCCACCCTTCTGAGAAAACCCATTTCGACCGCTTGTACCCGTGATCTTGTTCTTTCGGTCATGACCCACCCTTCATGACCATAGGTCAGGGTAGGAACAAAAATTGCCCGGAAGATCGAGAGCTTTGCCTTCCGGCTCAGCGTGGTTGTGACAAAAAAAGTTTTGTCACAACCACGACTACGCCTCGATATCCTGTCCATGAATATCACAAACAGGATTGGTGATAAAGCGCAACCCTGGCGGAGTCCAACCCCCACCTGAAACTAATCCGACTTACTGCCGAGAATCTGTACACAGCTCACGCTTTGGGCATACAGGTATTGGATTGCCCTTAAAAGGGACCCCTTCACCCCAAACTCCTGCAGCACCTCCCACAGTATCTCCCGGGGGACCCTGTCATACGCCTTCTCCAGATCAAAACACATGTAGACTGGAAGGGCATACTCCAAGGCTTTCTCCAGGATCCTTGCGAGAGTAAAGAGCTGGTCCATTGTTCCACGACCAGGACAGAATCCGCATTGTTGTTCCTCAATCTGAGGTTCGACAATCGGCCGAACCCTCCTTTCCAGCATCTTGGAGTAGTCTTTACCAGGGAGGCTGAGTAAAGTGGTGCCCCTGTAATTGGCACACACTCTCCGGTCCCCCTTTTTGAAGAGGTGTGTCATCCAAGACATCTCCTCCACATCCAAAGCTTTTAGCATTTCTGGACCATCAATCATCGGGGCTTTGCCACTGTGGAGTTGTTTACTACCTCAGTGACCTCACTTAGGGAAATTGATAATTATCCTCCATCAGCCTCCAGCTCTGTCTCTACCATAGAGCGTGTCAGTCGGATTCAGGAGTTCCTCAAAGTTTTCCTTCCACCTACGAATTACCTCCTCAGTTGAGGTCAACAGTGTCCCATTCTTACTGTACACAGCTTGGATGGTTCCCCGCTTCCCACTCCTGATGTGGCGGATGGTTTTCCAGAAAAATTTTGGTGCCGACTGAACGTCTTTCTCCATGGCTTCTCCGAACTTCTCCCACACCCGCTTCTTTGCTTCTGCTACGGCAAATGCTGCAGCCCTTCGAGCCAGCCGGTACCCTGCAACCGCCTCCAGAGACTTCCTGGACAACATATCCCGAAAGGCCTGCTTCAGTCGGACGGCTTCCCTGACCACCGGTGTCCACCACGATGTTCGAGGGTTACCGCCCCTTGAGGCACCTTTGACCTTGAGACCACAGCTCTCTGCCGCAGTTTCAGCAATGGCAGCTTTGAACATTGTCCACTCAAGTTCAATGTCCCCAGCCTCCACAGGGATGAAGATCTCACGGACCTGGGCCTCCTCCAGACGTTCCCAGTTCACCCGCACTACCGTTTGGGCTCCCCTGCTGCTGGGGAAAGTACGGCCCCCACCCCTGACTCCAAGGTGTCCACATCTACGACGAATAGAAGGGTCGATATGGTGGAGCAGTGGGGCGGTGGTAAAGCGGTCCTTTAGGGCGTTGAAGGCAGCTGCTGCCTCGCTGGTCCAGCAGAGGCCGTTGGGGTTACCCTTCAGGAGGGACGTGAGAGGCGAGGCAATGGTGCTGTAGTTCCTAATGAACCCGCGGTAGGAGTTATCAAACCCCAGGAAGCACTGCAGCTGCTTGATTGTAGGAGGCGCTGGCCACGACGTGACTGCCCCCACCTTTAGCTCGACCATCTTCATCCAACGCTGGCTGATGTCATATCCCAGGAAGGAGACAGTGGTTTGGTGGAAGGAGCACTTCTCTGCCTTGAAGGGCTGCTGGCTCCTCATCTGCTGCGCTCATGTTGAGGTCCGTGATTATGTGAGGAATTGTCGGTGATGTGGTGAGTGCAGGCGTAGAATAAGGAAGCTCAGACTCAGCTCAGTTTAGGCTAATAAAGATCAGTAGTGCTCGCAAAGTTTAATCAGGGATTGTGCAAACACTATAAGGACCAGTTTAATTTTGAAGCTAATATTTGTACATTAGCAGGAATGTAGAACAAGATGGATGTGATTTCCGTGGTCTTTTTATAATGTGAGTGCAATAAAAATACATTGTTCATAAAATCAATTAATAATTGTGATAAATAATCGTGATCTCAATATTGATCAAAATAATCGTGATTAGCATTTTGGCCATAACAGTGCAGCCCTACCCATAATGTCCACCTAACTAGATTTTGTTGTACAGTGACAATTTGGACAAATTTTAACTTTTAACTAAGATTTGTACGAAACTTGCAACATGTGTAGAATGCGAACAAAGTATGTTTTTGGAATTAACGATATAAGATAATGAAGATAATGGATAATAATTAAATAATAATAAGATGGTAAAAGATATACATATGCATATTTCCATATAACAACAAGATAGGACCACGTCATTAACTGTGCATAGAGCAGACATGCCCTAGAATGACCAAACCACACCCTCCAAAATGTAGCATCTTAGGCTAATGAAAACTACATGTTTGACGCTCCATATCCTGTACAGAGTGAATGGATAATTTTGCGCTGGGCCATATAGGATTTGAGAAAATGTGTTTTATAAGGAATATTTCCTTTGACCTTCCTTGCATTAATTGCAATAGACCTACATTACAGCTCTTACAAGTTATGACAAGATCTAGCACTGCATGATTAAACCACCGGGCTGGCAGCTGCCGCCCATAAAATATTGATTGCCACCAGGGACGCAGTGGAGGGGGGGATACGTCCCTCCCACTTTCGTAAAAAACAAAATCGTCCCACCCACATTTGAGAAAATAGAAAGAAATGTATTATGTTTTAAATTTACGTCCGATGTAGCCTATCTTGAGTTACATTTGTTTATTTGCCTACTTTGATGACCATCATAAGGCTACCAGCATTGGCAAGTCCACTATTCACTATTCAATGCCCCACCCTCCTTTGTTGTTGCTATAGGCATGCCGGTAAAGTAAGCTATTTGCACCTGGCATGTAGGCTAATGGTGATAGATGTATTCCAAAGGAATAGCACATTTCTCAAATAATAGTTCTGAAATATCAGAGAGAAGCAGACAGAACTACCAAATTATTTTGATAGCTACAGTATTTTATAATTCCACCGGAATTATCGATCTGGAACTCATAATCGCACAACATGAAACTTTACTGTACCATACAGTAAAGTTAGTTTTCGCCTTGGATCATCAGATACCATACATTTGATGTCCTGTTGTGTGTATGTTGGTATGCCTCTTGCTTTTTTGGCTTCAGAAAAGCGAAAAAATACGACACCTCCCTCGTAGGCTTGTAAAACCACGTGTAGTCTAAAACGTGCACCATTTCATCAATTCCCCTAAAAGCTTGACTATTCCCTTGTGCATAACATAGGTTTGTTCATTGACTGTTCTTGGAAGAGGAATATTTTAGACCGGTTTGCTTCTATTTTAATAGGGAGATATATAATTGCATGTATTGTTGACCAGTGATCATGTTGGCATGTTGACCAGTGTAGTAGTCTAGTCTATGTCATAACCATGTGTAATGATGTCAAGACAATTGCGCTACAACCATAAATTACATAAATATTACTCTCAAATACTTCAACAGATTCGATGAGGTATTTATAGTAACTTTCTGGCGACGAACTTTTAATGTGTTTGTACTTCACACGGGGTAGCAGGGTTTAATTCCCAGGTGGGATAGATTTCACTCCACTATTTTATTTGGTTTTGTTTTTTGATTGGGACATATCTGCAAAGTTTGGTGCCAGTAGTGTGTATAGTTTTTGCTGCCCATTTAGTTTTGTGGCAGAACGAAATAGGAAAACATTAATAATCCTTACAATTCCACTAGCCTCGCTGCTTGGACCCCTAATAATCGGAGGGATCCAATAGGGTCCTCACACAGTGTGTGCTCGGGCCCTAATAATCGGGAGGGATCCAATAGGGTCCTCACATAGTGTGTGCTCGGGCCCTAATAATAATAATAATAATAATAATAATAATGAGAACAAAAGCAATAGGGCTCCTGCACCTTCGGTGCTTGGACCTCTAATAATAATAATAATCCTTTCAATTACAACAGAGATCCAGCAGCTGTGCTGCTTGGACCCCTAATGAGAACAAAAGCAATAGGGCTCCTGCTCCTTCGGTGCTTGGAACCCTAATAATAATAATAATAATGAGAACAACACAATAGGGCTCCTGCACCTTCGGTACTTGGAACCCTAATAAAAAAACTAACAATTACAATAGGGTTCCAGCAGCTTCGCTGCTTGGACCCCTAATGACAATACCTTTTATCCTATGATATTATAATTACCCGCAACCCGAATCTGGATAAGCGGATGAAGATGGATGGATATTATAATGCAGACTATATTTATTAGAACAATGGACTGCAGAATAACACTGAATGCATAGGCCTTTTCTCAGACCACCAGTATCAGATACTGAAGTGGCAATGTGTTACATATTATAGTGCAAAATATATCTGTGCAAAGGCACTATAGTCTTCAAATCAGTTAATGCCTACCATGCTAACACCAAAATAGGCATTTTGAGGCTATTTTAAAACGTGCAAATTTTAATTTAAGGAAATATAAAACCCCTCATTTGCATACTTTTTGACATATTTTTTATGGGTTATGTGAAACTTTACATAGGCCAATGCAGCATTCTAACACTGGGAATCAAGAGAAGAATGTTGACCCACTCCAACAGTAGGTGGCTATATGCATGTATGTAGCGATTTACCATAAAATGAGAGAAGATAACGCAGGCAGCACTTTGTTTGCTGATAATTTGCTTCAACAGTCGACATGGATTTAGTTAACTGTAATTATATATTAGGGGTGTAATGGTTCTGAAACCGAAATTGCGATACAAACGTCCACGGTTTTGTGTCGCGGTTCCGGAATACAGAATCGCAGTCTGCACACAGACACACACCCAACCTGCTACAGATGCAACCTGTTGAGCTCTCTTATATGTTGCTACTGTAATTTAAATACATTTTTAATTTCACATTTAGCTCAACACTAGATTAGAACCAATGAGCCTTTTTATAGTTGTCAAAACAATACAAAGCGATTCATAGAATGCATGTGTTCTCATTCATGGAATTAACCCAAGTCACTACGATGTTGGATTATGGCAACGAGTCTATTGCCTTCGCTTCTTTACTGAAATGAAACAATGTGGAATAATATCACACTTTATTTAGAAACATCAATGCATGTTTGTGTCATTTTGCTGAGAAATGACAAGACGAGCAGCACGCACACAAATACTGTGTTGTCTTCGTGGGTGGGTTAGGCATGACGCAGAAGTTACCTTTCTTGTGGGTGTCTTTTTCACGAAATCTATCTGACTTGTGTCAATAAAATATCCACGATGTAGCCGCCAAGGTATGAAAACTGTCCAAAACTTTCCAGGTTATTTTTAATTCATTCTCTGGCCGCTGTCTGTTTGGACATCATGTGGTTGCAAACGGTTTGATCGTCTGATTGCATTTTGTAACTTGTAGCAATGAAGCCACAGTGTTCTTCTAAGTATTTCAAATTGATTTTTAGGTGTATATTTTAAACATGAATATAACAGCAAACAATTACTATTTTCTATGTTAAGGATATAGTGGAATATTGTCCTTAGCATGGTGTTTTGTGTGGTCTTTTTTGTTTTGTTTACGTAGTGCTGGCTCTACAGCATAGCACGCATGAACAGTGTTCAAGAACAGCCAAACAAGAAGTGTTCTTGTTTGTCTGAGAAGCTGGTACTAGTGTGCCATCTAGTGGCAGAAAGTATAGAAAAAAGAAGACTATTCTACAGAATGTAATCAAGGCCAGAAAAAATTCCCAGATTATACTGCTCAAAGGAAAAAAAATTAAATAAAACCGCGAAATGAACCAAACCGTTGCTCGAAAACAAAGATTTGAACCGAACAGTGGATTTGGTGAACCGTTACACCCCTAGTATATATACAATATGGAACTAAATCACTGTTTTTTCTACTATTGCATACTCAGCATTACCTACACTCATCTTGATGTGTACAGCTGTGGAACTTTGTGTGTGTAATGGTCGAGGATCATAAACCTGTTTAGTACGGTGTTCTGTCGATCTGTCCTAGTCAGATTGTCCTACCATAGCGCAAAATTATAATTATAGTCTTAGGCTAACGAAAGCTACATGTTTGACGCTCTATATATATCGTACACAGTTAAGGGGATAATTTTGCGCCAGGGCACATTATATTCAGGAACATGTCTTGTTTAAACTGTGAAAAGTAATATTTCCTGTGATTAAACACCTTCCTTGCGGGACATAAACTAACAATGTATTACAGATTTCACAATTTAAATTATTGACTGAGTCAATCTGATTGCTAATTGAGGCATAGTAAAGTGTGTTAATTATTATGGAGATGTATGCTAAATGAGATAATTATAATGAACATGTATTACATGGTATTATTATAATGTTAAATATATCTGTCCATATATTCATATAAGATATGATTGCATGATAACACTGAATCCATACTTTAAGATCTGAAACTGCACATTATTTGTCAGAATGATCAATACTGCATATATCTGTAAAGTTTGACCTTCAAAATTATGTGCAATAAGATAATGCCATCTGATTATTCATGCATTAAAGGTGAAATGTGTAGGCTTGTTTGTGAAATGAAAGTGGATTGTTGGAGAATTCGAGAATTGTAATAGAGGCTGAATGATCCACAAGGACATAGAGCGATTTGTTGAAAGTACTGATAAGTCTTGGAGGACCGCCACAGTTTTGCTTGAAACCCTAGTTGGTATTATTATTATCAAGGTTTGTATAGGCTCTATGGCAGATGTCTTTTTAAATCAGTGTCCGCGGCCGCTAGTGGGATTATATGAGGCATTCATCGGCAGCTTTGGTGTAGGCTCTGGTTATACAATGTAAAAAATGTACTGGCAATATTATTTTACTTAACATATAAGTCATACACATCAATAAATAAAAAGATTATGTTAATTAATTATTCACCGCATATTTTCACCACAAATTAAGCCTTGCACATACCTTAAGACGGTTTGCGTAGGTCTTCAACGATCGCTGAGGTGACCTGCATTAGGCTCAATCAGCAAAGCATTTAATATAATTTTCTTCATACGGTATCGATTGCTGACTGTCGTGGACAGAACAACCACTGCTGTAATACTGATGTAGGCCTATAGTACAACAAGCATATGATAAACTCGAGTTGAGTTTATACTACATTTGTGTTTATTTGGGCTATGTTACCGGTTACTGGTAATTTACACCAAGTTAATGTAGCCATAATGTAATTGCAATTTATGTTATAACACAAGCTGTATGCTACACAGTACTGGTAGCCTGCTATAACTTTATATGCCGGTCTGCAGGTCTAAAACTAGGCTACGTGTTATAGGCCTACTGCACACTGTCGATTACAGAGCAATTTGCGGCCTTAGCTGGATTCATGGTTGTCATTAGTCCTACTTGGTTTCATAAAATGGCATGCTTTTTAATAACTTTTGTTTGTTTGAGAAAACAGACAACAAGGCCAAAGTATCTTGCGCTCGTTACTGTTTATGGGGAGCGATGCTGGGCAATTTATCATAGGAAATTAAACCAATTGTTATTTTGTTTCGCATACGATATGTCATAGAAAGAAATGTAGACATAATAAATGTATTAAACAGGATTTAATCAAATTATTTAATTATATAATACAATTCAAATTGTGCTTAGAGGAAATTATTTTCATACTAATGCGACATATTGACCGGAGAGGTTTACATTTTATCGGACTTTGACATTTTTTCCGTCAAAGCGGCAAATACAAGATAACGGAAACGCTGCCTTTTTAACTTTGTAGCAATATTTTAGTCCTAAACTACAAATAAACCTTGTACAATGATGTCCATTTGAACAAGACATTCTTAACACAGATTTGAGTTTAATGTTTGTTTATTGTTTCGCTGACTGTCTCTCTCCCTGACTATCATAAATACATGGATGTTGTTTTATGTTACACATTACAGGTATATAAAATATACACATATGCATTCTTGACTAGTGGGTCTAAATGATGATGATGATGATTCTTCTTATTTATTTAGCATTTTATATACAGTACAAAGGCTGCAGCTTAAGTGCTGTACATTTTAAGATATTAATTAAAAAAAACGATGGCATGGTAAAATGAAATTATATCAACAATGAAAAAACATGTATAAGAAACAGGATATTACAAGCAAGATGATATACTGTACAATTGATGATGATGATGATGCATTGTATTTGTATAGCGCTTTTCAAGGGTCCAGTTGCATTACAAACTGAAACATGTACTGTATATCAGAAACTACAGTGGGACAACAGATAAAATAACTTTTTTACTAGAATATCGAGATGGTCTTAGAGTCACAGATGGCTTGGAGGAGGGTTCCAGAGCCTGGGGCCAACCCTAGAGTATGCTTTGTCTCTAAAGCCTAAATTACCTAAAATTAAATTGCCATAATTATTGCTAGTTATAAATAATTATAACAAATACATTTTCTCTACTTACCCTCAACCAGGAATCTTGTCTGTTGTTTGCAGGTGTGATGTGCATATATTAGCTATTGTTGCACACTTGTAGAAACTTCATCTAGGAGAATGAATGCAGAGGAAGTGGAGCTACTCAGCGACTCCAAGTACAGGAACTATGCGGCAGCTGTTGACAAGGTCCTTAAGAACTTTGAGTATTCCAGTGAATGGGCAGACCTAATCTCTGCACTGGGAAAACTCAACAAGGTAATAATTAATTACTTAATTTTTTTTTTATTTATTCATTTATATTTTTCGACCAAATAAGACTTTTATACTAAAAGTAATAATCAAATCAAAAGACATTTGTGAAAATATTTAAAGTTTATTTTCATTTTCCTGAGGCTATATACTTAATCGTCATAGTGAATGAAATAAATGAATAACATAAACATGTTTTTGATGCTTACTGTTTGCGTATCCTGCTATTTATGCTGATTTTAATACAATTCTGAAAAACAACAGCCAGCTAAATAATAGTTACAAATGTGGCTGCCCTGCTTAATCTGCTGGAAGGCAAATAGTATCGCCCAAAATGTTTGACGCACTGTGATATAGTTTTAATACTGAACTTACATTGGTGCACAAATGAGTATATACTTCAGAGACTTGAGTAGGCAGTTCTTTAATGTGGCCAAGAAACATTTATGTTCACACTAAAATATAATGTGGTCAATATGAAGCTTTGACCACCTCTGAATGTGGTTTGAGAGCAAACCAATTGCAGAACACCAATTCATATTTGGTGTGCTGCATTTGGACCTGTCCACTTGTGATCTGATTACCTGTTGCACGTTATTGCCAGGTGAACAGCATCCTATGAGAGCTAAAATGCTTCTTTTATTTTTACATTAGTTGGGTAATACAATTTTTATGAAAAATGTGGTTCACTTTGAAATGTCCTTGAAAAGCAAATGTTTTGTAGGGTTGTTCCTAATAACTTATTTCCCTGTTGTTTAAATGGAATTTTAAACTTAGACTAGTCAACTAGTCCAAAAAAAACAAAACACTCAGAAAACCGCCTGAATTGATCATAATCATGCTTAACATTGTCAGCGTGTGTATTACACAGGTTGCCGGTCTCTCCTTACCTGAGCGCATCTTATGTAATGTTTTGTCTCAGTGAGTGGAAACCACTCTTTACTTCTCCCTCTCCAACAGCATCCTCCTCCATTTAAAAAAAAAAAAAAAAAAAAAAAAAATATACATATTTGGAAGATTTAGCCTACAACAATTGCATTGGCAATAAAAACTCACAGGCAGCGGGACGAGATCGTTATGAAAATTTCACTTTACAGTGCATCCGGAAAGTATTCACAGCACGTCAGTTTTTCCACATGTTATATTACAGTTTTATTCCAAAATGGATTTTTAAAAATGTTTTCTTTAAAACTCAACATACACAAAATACAATAATGGCAAAGTGAAAAACTTTTTTTGAAAGATTTGCCAATGTATTTAAAAATATATATATCACATGTACTATACATACATTTTCACAGCTTTTGCAATGTCTCCTGTTTGCACTGATCATCCTTAATATGTTTTTACAACTTGGTTGGAGTCCATCTGTGGCAAATTCAGTGGACTTGACATGATTTGGAAAGGCACACACCTGTCAATATAAGATACCACAGATGACAGTGCATGTTAGAGCACAAACTAAGCCATGAAAACCAAGGAATGTACTGTATTGAGGCACAAATCTGGGGAAGGCTACAGACATATTTCTGCAGCATTGAAGGTCCCAATGAGCACAGTGGCCTCCGTCATACTTAAATGGAAGAAGTTTGGAACCACCAGGACTCTTCTTAGAGCTGACCGCTTGACCAAACTGAACGATCGGGGGATAAGCTCTTTAGTCACGGAGGTGACCAAGAACCATTGCATTGCATTGTTCCGTGAATAGAGGATAACCTTTCAGAAGGACTACCATTTATGCAGCACTCCACCAATCAAGCCTGTATAGTAGAGTGAGTAAAAGCCACATGACAGCCCGTCTGGAGTTTGCCAAAAGACACCTGAAGGACTCTCAGACCATCCATCCATCCATCCATCCATCTTCTCCCGCTTATCTGGAGTCGGGTCGCGGGGACATCAGCTTCAGCAAGGGACCCCAAACTTCCCTTTCCCGAGCCACATCAGCAAGCTCTGACTGGGGGATCCCGAGATATTCCCAGGCCAGTGTGGAGATATAATCTCTCCACCTGGTCTTGGGTCTTCCCCGAGGCCTCCTCCCAGCTGGACGATCCTTGCGAGAGTAAAGAGCTAGTCCGTTGTTCCACAACCAGGACGGAATCCGCATTGTTGTTCCTCAATCTGAGGTTCGACAATCGGCCGAACCCTCC
>JAODLL010082933.1:0-14893 GCA_026546735.1 Forbesichthys agassizii
AGA
Source organism: Forbesichthys agassizii (assembly GCA_026546735.1). NCBI lineage: Eukaryota > Metazoa > Chordata > Actinopteri > Percopsiformes > Amblyopsidae > Forbesichthys > Forbesichthys agassizii. The sequence continues at coordinate 4 of JAODLL010082933.1, forward strand.
GAGAGAGAGAGAGAGAGATAGAGAGAGAGAGAGAGAGAGAGAGAGAGAGAGAGAGAGAGAGAGAGAGAGAGAGATATGGGACACAAAGAGCTCAGTCAGCAGATGGGCCCGACAGTGGTATAGCTCACAGCTCACTGTCCTTTCTTTAAATGGAAACCCAGTAATCTTTTCCACAACTTCTGGTTGTGAGAATGTGGTTCTTCTGATTTATTTTTATATAAATGTAAATATAATACATTCCTTGATTAAACCAATATTAGCACCAACTTGTAACACACCGTCAAATTGTAAGGAAAGTATAAGGGCAGTGATGAGTCTGTTCTTGAAGACTTCTAAATTAGTTATATGGGTCACTCAATAGAAACATTGTATGAGCTGTAGCAAAATAGATGAAAAAATATATAGCCAACCTCCAATGAACAAGTATTATGTTAGTGTAGTGTCATGTTCATATCTCAGTGACACCAGGATAAATAAAAAGTGTAATATGTAAATTATTCAATTTATGTTAATTACATTGATTCCATAGCCATGTGCATGTCATTGAATTTGTGAAATGCATAAACAAACGCAGTGCTGTAGAACATATTGAAAACTGTAAATAATTTCTGATTTGAAATAATTCAGATTCTTATTGATTGTTATGGTTATGTTATATGGGAATAACAGTTGTAGTGTTATGACTGCTAAGCTCAACATATGGTGTAAACTAACAGTCACGTAGGCTAATGTAGTGTGACACATGGCGCCATCTGTTGGTGTTCCATCAGACATCTGTGCCCTCTTATTCTAGCCTCCATTAGCATTTCTAACATTTTTTTCTAGCATTTCTAACACTTTTGTGACACCAAGCTATACTGTTATATATACAATAATAAATAAATATTAGCACCGCGCTCTGTTTTGTCTTGTTTCCTATAACGCTTGAACTGGTTATTGATATTGCATAAAGAGAAGAGATGGCATGGCATGGCACCGATATATAGATATGTTCTCCTCAATGTTTAATGACATTGACTTACTGTATAAATGCCCTACCAACAAGACATGTCACTTCTGATCAAAGAGTATTGATCCTATGTTCCATCTTGAGTGCTGCATTGCAGGTTCTCTGCAGCATGAGGTGATGACAGAGGCCAGATGATAACATCTGTCACCTGCTCTCACCTCTGCAGCTTAACAACAGAAATAGAGAGAGAACAGGGTCTAACAGAACGCATAGAGAATAAATAATGTTGCACGAGTGGATTGAAGCTGTGTGAGCTAGTTGGACAAACGCTATCATGCATATGCGTTTATATTGCTTTCACCAAGAAAGTACTGTTGCTAGAATTCAAGTTTCCCACCCTGAGCGTGACGTCGGAGGAAGATGGCTGTCGTGTGAATAAGATCTATTATGTAGGTTACTTATCAAACAAGTGCTTGCTTTGGGGTTATCTATACATGTACATTCATATTCAAACAGAAGAACCTTGACACATAACAGACACAGAACATCTTTCTGAAACGTTGGTTTCTGTGTATGAACAAGTCCTATTACCTCATGACAGATCATGACATTATTAAGCATTACACATTCAGATTTCAAACAGGCATTCAACTGAGTCCTTGCTCCTCGGAAACAGTAAACATCCACACAAGGTTGGTGGCTAGCACAAACATGAGTACAAATCTAAAAAAAAAAACAGAACAGAGAGACATGTTCTGATTAATACCATAGATCAATAATACACGTTCATAACCATAGGAAACAAAACACACAAAAAAACAAACAAACAACAACACTACTAGATCATTTAATCAGTAAAATATATAAAAAATACATTCATCTTCTCTTTTACCATGTTAAACAGGCCTGGTTTTGTGCACAATCCTTGGCGCGGCGCATGGAGAAGGTATAGTGTAAAAATATGCAATTGTCAATGATGTGCGTGTGTACGGCATATTTGGGAGAACCAATTATGTAAAAGTCTCCATGGTTACCTGGTCTACAATGAAAACAAACTGAACCACTGGAAAAACAATGTTGACTGCTGGTTCAGAGTGGATACAGCCTGCATAAATGATCATAGATGATGTAGATGATTTGAAACAGCATACATGCGGTGGAGGCCAGCATGAGGATGACAGCATAAATCTGGATAGGCTTTGTGCTGATGGTGCCCATGGCGCTGCCACTCGACAATGCACAGCCCAGCAGGACGATACATGAAGCCATGCTGGCCGAAAGTGACTTTGCTATAAACCCTTTTCTTTTCCAGGAGGATGATCGAGTTTGGAACCCTCCACACACTGATACCCTGCGTTTGCAGGGATGTTCCGTAGTAGCCTGTGAATGACATCTCTATGGATCAAGTGGTTTGTTGTTGTTTTTGAGAGGGACACAGGTTTAAAATTTGTTTAGAAATATTTAAGATTAAGTGCCCTGACTCCTGTGTAATATGCTAGTTTACTTTAAGATATAATTAATAAAGTAGTAAAATGTATCAACATAAATATTTCCACACTTACCATATACTGTATGGAAAACACTTCTCTTGTTGTCTTGTGTACATCTATAATAAAAAACAACCAATTATTACCATTTTTTCTGTAATGGTCTGTAAATGCAACCAACTGCTTCTTTTCATTGTTTTTGTTTGAATCCAGCACATCTGCATGTTCATGGTTCATGAGTGTTTGTTTGTATAAAATATCTGATCCAAACAAAAACGTACAAATGCCAGTTGTTATGTATTCAACGTCCATGGACCTATCAGTCCAAGGTACAGTAGGCAACACAGGACAGCATGCAGACATGCCATCAACATTTTTCACAATTGAAACAAATAGTTATAAGATTACAATACATTTAATATTTTTAAATATGATATGTAAACAAATATATGATATTGATATATGAATTAGACACTTATATTTATAACACAATATACACAGTAATAACATAATATAGGCTAGCTGTAATAACACAATCAGTTGGTCAGTCTACCCTTGATCTGAATTTTGATTGCAGAGAAATTCAAACTTGAAATCTGGAAATTTAACAATATGTTTTGTAATAACTAAATGACAATGTAAAATGTCTCTATTGCAACATTTATTGTACAGTAGGCCAATTTTCTATAAGTTCAGACTCACCTCAATCTCAGCCAGGTCAAGCAAAGAGTCTGTATCGATCTAACAGACCTAATGCATTGTATCAGATATTTTAATAAAAAGCTGTTTCCTTGATATTGTGCAATAGCAAATGTATCTTTTCAAATTAGCTTGTTGCCTAACAAATTAGGTTATGCATTAGCCTAAGCCTACAGTCAAATGGCACTTATGTCAGATCATATTCAACATTGCAGTCATATTCTGCCTATTTTCAGTCAAAAATGCATTCATGGGCTACATTTCATTCACATGCATTGAGTCGCCACAACATTAACACTGTTTTCATATAGACATACAATAGCCGAATACTGTCTGAATATCTTAATATTTTTTTATGTTTTATGTTTACATTTAAGTCTTCGCTATTCATTTGAGTAATAGCCTATGTCATGTTATTTAGATGTCTAGCCTGGGTCTTTGTCTGCTACTGATGTACACACGCAATGCCAATGCAAAACATATTCTAATAGCACAAGTTTTAAACATAGCTGGTCTTATCAGGTCTTAGCAGACATTTGTGTTGTCCTTGTGCCATTTCTGACCCCAGGCATGCTTGGTGCATGTAATCAATTGGAAATCCTAGGATCATATCAATGGGCAGCTCAGTAAAAGGTGTAAATCCATGGTGGTGATTAGCCTCTCATTCCTGAATGAGCTGTCTGTGTGGAGTGTAAGGTCTTTAACATCTACAAAATGCACACCCATTAACATCAATCTTCTTTTGATCGCATCTTTCACAGCTGAAATAACCCCTGTGCTGTTTGGTGTTCTTTACAATTGCCTTTGCTGGTGCATCACAAACAATACATCTGATTTTAATATTTAGTATTCTCTGCTGATATTCAAAGCCATTAGCTAAAATATGATTGATATCATCAATAGTGTCCTCCAGAAAGGACAGGTCTGAGGGCTTTCCAGGTCCACAGGTAAGACTGTTGGAAAAACAGACACTGGATTCAAGTGAACAGCACAAAGCACTGGCCACAGTGAAGTGAAGAGGGGAAGTCCATCAATGTTTAGAGAGATCTCAACCATGAAATAATACTGGTCACAATATCTGTATCGAAATAATCCAAAATAATGCATCAGCACATCTAACTGCATTTTTGTAAATGAGATTCAGATTCATGTAATATAACAAAGTGAATGAACCTCTATTCTATTGTTTTGCCAGAGTTTCCATGTCCCAAGATTGTGCTGCAGATCTCAATGTAGTGGTAGTAGTAATAGTACTACTGCAACAAATAAAAACATTTAAATTACAATATTGAAACACTATGCTATCATAAAATACATACCTATAATAAAGAACTAAAGTTAACATGAAGCTCCTTTCAATACACTAAACTACTAAATACTACAACAAAGCTAATATTATTAAAATGTCAAATGCATATAGTAATCTTCAATTTACTCCAGTTTCAAGTTGCTGGGTGTTGACATATGTTGGTAGCCTCGCGAGACCATCCTGATCTCGTTAGCTTCAGTTTAATTTCGCCCTGAGAATCAGTCTAGAAAGCCATTTTGAATGTGTCCGAGTAGCAACTGAACTTTCCAATCAGCGTCGTGTTTATAGCTATACGGGCGTAGGTGTGCCGACCATGGTCCCGACAGCGAAAACGACCAGATGGTTCATCCAATCAACTGCCAAGTATTTTTTTGAAAGTACAGCCATTCACACACTGTTTCAATGTACGGCTCCCTAGATGAACTTGTGACAACAATTCCTCTAACATGTCAGGTTAATATATTGTTCCCTCCACCTCCAATTTCATCCACGATGAAGGCGCTACCCTTTAAGCTAAGCCTACTCTATTGGGTTGGAAGGCCCTGCAGCGGGTGGTGATACTGCCGAACATATCACCGGTGCCCATCACTGCCATTAAAAGTCTCCACCACGGGCAGTGGTGATCAGGAATACTTTCCACAAACTTTGTCCTTCCCCCATCTGGGAGGTGGCATAGGACTCACTTGGCCTGCTGCCTATATTATGGCATAAGCTTCGTAACATTCAAGATATTTTACATGATTTGTTTAAGTGTATATAGACTGCAATCTCTACCTGAAAATATGTTTTATAAATATAATTATTAGTAGTTGCCTTAAATGGCATAATACATATAATTATATAATTACTTAGTTGCCTTATTTATCAAAATATTAGGACTGTTTAGCCAATTAGTTATGGAAGAACTGTGATTGTCTATTTTGTTACAGTGTCTTCTGATATGAAGTTATTTTAGAACACGACTAAAACATTTGCATTGTGTGGTTCTACAGTGAATGATTTGGTTAAATACATGTTGCCCATAGTTGCTTTTGTGCTTTACTGCTAGTAAAGAATCCATACTAAATGATATTCCAATTTCAATAAAGTACATTGTTAAACTATAGTTGTTTCTCCAGATTAGATAAATGAATATGATGTGACATAATGATATGACGTTTGAGTTGCATATAAATTACATTAGATGCATGTGTTAATTAAATGATCTTAATGTACAAATGCTGGCCATTAATTTCTGAAAAATACTATAACCGTCGATCGACAGGTCGCGATGTAACGTTTCCAAACGGCAACGTTGCTACAACGTCGCCAGGAGGTATTGTTGCCGCGACCACTTACTGTTGACATTGTGACAACATTGTGTTGGTCGGTGTTCCAGACAACGTTGTGTTAGCTGGTCGCCTATGGAAGGCCGTCGCCTAGCAAACGTGACAACGTTGTGACAACGTTATTTGTTTGCTGGGCAGTTGCAGAAATACCCACAAGATGTCACCACTAATGCCTTCTGCGTAGGCTAGGCTACATGATTTGCCCTCGATGGATAATTTCTGAATACATACAATATTATCATACTAGCAGTGGACTAGCCTATCAGAAAGTACAGTATACTGAAAGTTTAAATAGCCTACGTCAAATTAGTAGCCTATTGCTGTAGTGTTGCTGAAGACATTGGCTGAATCAAACCACCTGAATAAACAGTTAGCTAGTTGCTGAACCTCTCACTGGCCTCAAAATGAAAGCACGCAGTGTCCAGGCTTGATCCTCAGAGGTACACAAGGAAGCTACCACTAAACCCTAGCTCCCAGTGGCGGTGGACAGGATCAACAGGAACAAAAACAGTGTAGCTTATGCGTAGCATTTTACTTTCACCCAGAGCAATATGGCTCTGCTTTCACTGTGGTATGGTAAACGAAAACCATGTTGGTTTACAGTTATATATGAATATACCAAAATAATTTAATGGAAAATAACATTAATACATATAAATATATAAATAAAATAAAATAAAAAGAAATAAAATAAAATAAAGTTTCCAGCTATCAAAACAAATAGCGGATTCACTACATTCTCACTTTTCCCTACTTATAGTTACTTAGACAACCATTTTTGCTTTTTCAAATAAAAAAGCTGCTGAATACAGAAGCAATTATTTAACTGACATTTAACAAATCTATGCAGTATTGTCCTGCAGGACTCATTTGGTCTCACATGACAGATATATGCAATGGTGATCTGCCCTAAGTAACAACAGCAACAGAGAATTTGACCCTGGAACCTTGGGGTCAAAAGCCTGTTTTTTTCAGTCTGGTGAACCCACCGACCCAACACGCACTGAGTAGCATGTTAGCTTCTGTTAGTACCTTCTGTCTGTGTTAAATTAGTGATATTTCAGATATCAGTCATTTATTCTACTAAGTATATGCAAATGTATTGTATTAATATATTTTTAAAATAAAATTAGCAATTGCAGTGATTAAGAATAAGAATACAGGGATTGTCATATCTCTTAATCCTGGTCTGACATAAACACTGGGATGTCTGTTGTTTTTTGTTTTTTTTGTGACTTAATATTGTCAGAACTGTTGTTTTGTTCTCTGCTGGTGTGTGGACCCAAAACTAGTTAAGTTTCCTTTCCATCCACGTGAAAATGTAATGCATGTTGATTTTCAGTGACCATATATCTACAAAATGTCAGTTTATTATTATACTATTGTCAGCCTAGTAGAGCAAATTAATCCAGCGTTCAAAATTCACATTACACAAGAAGGTATGAACTCACAGATGCCAGAAAAAAAGATGAGAACAACACAGGCTATATATTTGCTGTTGTCTACACCCTTTCACAACACAAGAGTGCCTATGTGATAAATAATTAACAAAGGGTTAAATAAAGCATAAAACATTTGCGCTTAATTGGCAACAAATTATTGGTGCTCATACTGCAGTTAAGATTTCACTTTTCTTCTGTGAGAAGTAAAATTTCACTTGTGAGAGAATGTTTAACGTGTCTGAGCCTGTGTGAGCATTTTGCTTTCAAGTTATTTCTACGATGTAGCCATGAATGTCATAGTGGCAACAAATTCCAGCCCTGTTTGAGCATTAGGTTAAAATGCTGGGTTTATCTGATAAAAAGCTTAGCAAAGTTACATGTACGTACACAATACATACGTAAATAAACAATAAATTTAGAAATGAAAGCGATTATACTGTATATGTTGAAATAGACTCCAGGTGCATTCTGAGTAAACATCTGAAATATAAAACACCACCAATATAAACCACTTGATTTTGTGGAATTTATAATACAATTAACAAAATCAAAATTAAATGCTGGTTAAATGTATATATTTATGTTGGAAACTACTGGCATAGACATGGTCACACATATATATCAGTTAAATTATACAAATATAATGTAATAAAAATGTAAATAAAATACACAGGCTATTAATAATAATAATATTTAAATGTAGAATTTTCCCATCACATCATTATCACAATTCTATATTTCCCATTCATGCATTCCTGCAGACAGACATACAAACCGAGGTCCCTTAACATTTGGGCTTTTTCCAGTGATTTCTGGCTAAACCAATCAAAGACTCTCAGCCCCCTAGCCTGCGTAAGGCTTAGCCAATCGGGACACACCCTCTGTCCACGTGACAGAATGTTCTGCCGTCCATCAACTGGGTCATATATAGTTCAGTTCAAGTGGGGCACACAGGCTGGATGGCAGCGTGGAGCGGTTCAGTGCCTTGGTCAACCTGCAAGTGTGTGTGTGTGTGTGTGTGTGTGTGTGTGTGTGTGTGTGTGTGTGTGTCTTTTCTGTCTCGGCTGCTGGTGATTCATGCAAGCAGTAATGGCAGAGCTCCTGTTAGAGAAGCAGAGGAGCATGTGAGGAGATCACAGCCGGAGAGAAGGAGCACGAGGGAGGGGGGGATACAGCAGACAGACCTGGGGGGATTCAGCTTTCTCACAAGAGCGTCACTCCCTCTATCGTCATGCTAGTGCGCTGGTTTGATATCCTTTCAAATATTGTGCCTCCATTCTTTTCTTGTGAATGTACTTTAACAGAACATCTGCACAAGCTTCATGAAACTGACAGGTAAGCATAATGTATCATTGTTCAATATTTGTGTGTGCAGTGCATGCATCTCCTGACAGCTTCATTTCTGCAGGCACTTCAGTCTGTCATTAGGGTCACATTGGTACTTGTTTGGGGGCTGTATTTATTTACATGTCTAATATTTACATCCCCTGAGCCAACGCTCGAGAGGGGTCCTGCAAGGTATGTGACCTGGAGCAGTGGCCCAGTCGGTGGGGGTGGGGTGCATGACTGGACACCCCCTCCACCACTTCTCCAGCCAGACAGGGTGATGGAGGTCATTATGAGCAGGGGTCGGAGCGGACAGCTGCCGGGCTGGGCTGAGGGCTGACTCTGTGATCAGCACACTGCCCTTGTGCTCTTGACCATGTCTGTGTGTTTGAGGGGGCGTGGGAGCAGGGAGATAATCCCAAGAAGGATAACTGGGAATGAAGTTAGAAACCACTAAATATGGGAGGGAGTTTTTTACGATGGAAGGAAGGAAAGGCAGCTATATTCCAAATCCAAGATTTTGACGGTTAACAGCTCTTCAACATCAAAGTATATGCTTTGATTACAGATCAACTTTACTATGATGTGGAGGAAATCATGAAAACAACAGCTATTATGGGCCAGCCAGTAAGCCATGCTAATACATTGTCTTAATTATAAGAAAAGTGCTATACAAGCTCAGCTGTTACTGTGACAGTAAATAGTGGAGAAAACTAGCACACATACCCAGCCAAGCTAGATGTGAGAAATACCTGCGGAACACTGTGATGAACAATACGATAGCTGGCCATGCACAAGGAGGCTTTTACTTGCTTGGGTGGGGGATGTGCATGCTGTCCTCACAGGGCAACATGCACTGTGCTCACGTTTCCCCTTTACACTCTAGTCTGTGTAGCCTAGCATTGTCCACCCCCACCCACCCTGGCCTGCACACACACACACACACACACACACTCCCTCGCTGGCTAGCCTGGTCCCAGCTCCAGCCACTGCCTGGATTTGAATAGAAACCAGACAAGGCCGATTCACTGGGTCCATTCACCACCCAAGCCCCCCTCAGCTGGACAATGGGGATCTGTTAGCACACGGCGCTCAAACTGTGCTAACAAACAAAGCAATGCTACACAGTGAATGAAGCTGGAGGAGCAGAGAGGATTGGAGACTAAGGTGCTTAGGGCGGTGGGTTTCTTGCACTTATGGCTTGAGCGGGGACAACAAGGAGATAGCGGTGAACAGGAAATGATTACATTTGATGAACCACTTGCCTATTCTGAGGAGAAGGGGGGGGGCTCTCCCTCAACCTCTCCTTAGCCTGTAGCAGACATGTGCAAGGAGTGAGCAATGTCTCCACTGTCAACGCATAGCTCACAATGTGTGATGGCTATTTCTATTTCAACTCGTCGATTGCTGTCAAATCCCAATATGATTGTCAAATGAACATATGGCTTGTGGATTATAAATATGTTCCCAACTTTCCAAAAATGTGATCCACAGTGTGCCTTATGCAAGCATAGTGCCATAGCAGTAAATCATGAAAAATGTGAACCAATATCAAATTATTCTGATGTTACACTTTTAATAATTATTTTGTCTTTGCCATGTCGATCTCTATAATGGATAGATACCCAAACTATGTGGATGAAGTATTATCATATACACTGTATTAAACACAAAATCACAAGTAACTATAACATAGGAATAAATATTCATGCAGCCCCTTCAGAAACACTGTACACATTTAACAAACAGCTTCCCTGTTAAGTCCAGTGTTAAGAATACAATTTAAAAATAGAAACATAGACAATATTGTGTGACATTTACATAAAGTAAAAGGGATGATTACCATCTGTCACTGGAGGAATAACGTGTTACAATATTTATTTTGACATCAATCACCGTCCCATAACCTTTATGTTTGATCAAATGTCCTTGTAGTTAATAATGTAGTCTCACTTGTTTATGTCTGCTGAAGTCGTGCTTTTCTGTAAAACAAACAGAAACCAGCACTTTAAATGGCCAACAACATAACAATGTCCCATCTCCCCGACCACAGCTGTCCGAGGTGCTGAACATACTGTATTGAGTCATACTGTATCCTACAGTAAAATTAATTGCTTTATTTAAACAACCCTGTCTGTAATATGATAGCACTATATTGATCCCCAAGGGAAAAAGCTAATATATAACATTCATGTAAATGTGGTTTCCTGATATATTTAATTTGCTTTTAAATGTGTGCATGTTTCAATGATTATTATTATTTTTATTATTATTATTATTATTATTATTATTATTACACTTGTGTAGAATAGTAGAGTACATTTCTCTGGCCGACATCCCACTCAGTGTTAATTATTGAAGGACAAAGTACTATTGTTGAAATCTTGGTGCCCTTGCTGAATTATACACCTCTTTTTATTTATTGCGTAAATACCTTTGTTATTTTATTCATAAGCGCTGACTTGAACTGTGTTACTAAATATTAAAATTAGCTAATGCTTTAAATTACAGGCTGTTAATTACATAATAGCATAACATTGTAAATTACTTGCGATACCACAAACGATGTATGTATATTATGTAATGTGTATTTTAAATATACATTATGACACAACCATGGGCTCTCTCGTGGTCTTTCAAAGTGGAAGAGAATTTGGCAAGATTTATTTTCCTGCTCACTGAATATCCAGGTCGATGATGCAGGCCGGTGTGGCAGGCTTTCTGTGTGCAGCAGTGCCGATTATAACCGGGTAGGTCATATGCCATATTTGTCCTATCTCTCCCTCAGTCACTGTAATATTTGTCCACCCACCTGCTCCTAGGGCTTTATTCCTTAACAATGTTTGAATAAAACCTGTGCTGCTGAAAATTAATAACCATTTTGAATTTAGAAATGTGAATCTAATGCAATTAAATGTATGTCTGTGACCAAACTCGGCACAGAAGGAAATAAATGATCTCTTTTAGTTTTAGACATTCTTCTTAGAGTACCTTTTAGATATGCACTCTTATATGTGCATTTATATATGGTAGCTGATGACAGTGAGCTGCAATGAGCTGTCATGTCAGAACAGGCTATGGTGCAATATGATGTCTAAGTGAACTGAATGTAAAATGCTGTGGTTCATTTGTTTCCTGTTTGTGGGCAGGTGTATCCAGCCATACACATTATGCGGGTTTAACTGTATTTAATGATAACATTTCCTCAGTTTGTTTTACCCTTTATTATTATTTATTACATTACAAAAAGGCCATTCCCAGATGCAGAAAAGGCAGGGAAATCTGATACACTGAATATATAGGGTTCATGAAAAAAACATGTTTAGACATTCAGAATAATGCATGTATTCACCTATGTAAGGCATGTTGAGCGGCAATTCTGTATGAAAAGTGTTATATAAAGAAATATTATTATTATTATTATTATTCAGAACAAGGCCATTTATATGTTCAGTATGTACAGTATAGTAAGTAAGTATAAGTAGTATTTATACACTCATAACAATTAGTGTAATGATGCATTAGAAATATAGAACATGGGACAATGAGTTCACTAAAGTGAAGCAGTAAAGCAAAATAATAGTATTGTTAGCTTACATTCAAAGGGTTATAGGGTAACTCATGACAGCTTTTACCCTTTCCCATTTTACTGAACTCATGACAGCTGAGCTCAAACAAGTAATCCGAGGTCACTGAGGTGCTATAGGGGGGAAGTATTTACACTAGAATTGTGCTAGTGTGTTGTTTATGTAATAATTCATCATTCAATAGTGGAGGAACTTAGTACAAGAAATATTTGTGTAGCTGTCATCATACCCTCAGGAAACATTCAACGCTGTCGGTGAGTTTGACTTTCTAACAGACCATCCACCGTTGACTGTACCCCAAGGGTTGCTCTTCCATCTGCCAGGTGGATTGCAGACACATTCGTCGGCACTGATAGCACTGTATTGTACAGTATGCAGTGGCAATACATATTTAGATGAGGCAGGCATCTCCTTCAGAAGATACAGCTGTGGCCTAGTTAACTCTGTCTAATCACTGCGATAAACATTCATTGCTGTCGGTGGGTTTGGTATAAATACAACTCATTGATCAGTGAATGCAAACTGCAGTGCAAACACCACAAAGACCGTGAGATGGAGAATCAAGACGAATGGGCTGAGGTGTCATAATACAAGTGAAGGATGTTGTGTTATGGTGAATGGAATGCATTTATTGTGCTTTTCTAACCTTCTGCCCACTCAAAGCGCTTGACAGTGTTGCCTCACACTTATCCATTCACACATACAGTACATATGGTGGTCAGCCATGCAAGTCACCTCCTGACCACTGGGAGCAGTAAGGGTTAGGTGTCTTGCTCAGGGACACCTCTGCATTTGGTAAGGAGTTAGCAGGGTTTGATCCATCGACTACTCAATCACCCGTCGCCCCGCTAAACCCACTGCACAACTGGCTGTCGCCCTACTTGTAAGACCTAAATGTCCGTACAAATAAGTAAATTTTGGCCTGAATTGAATATTATACTGGAACATGTAATTTTAAGCAATATAAGAGGAATTGCTGTTGGCTAATAGTGGCACAAGGCCACAGGTCACATGTTGATTATAATCACAGATGACCTGCATCTATCCATCCTTTACTTTGACTACATTCCTTAGGACGTGGGTGTGGCCAACCCTGCTTGAATGACTGTCCTTGATCAGTTTCAATGGGGTGGAAACAGGGTGGAACAACTGACACCTATGTTGACTATATGAGTGAAAACTTTTGTAGACATAATCACAACACAATGGAGACATTTGATGCTACCATGCTACCACCTGTTAAAAATATGTTTTAGTTATTTTTAATTAAGTTATTATTCTACAAATATTAATTAAGAATCATTACATTTCATCAGTCACATGTAAACGTAATGGCTTTCAGAGCAAACATGATGTTGGAACAAAAACTAGTTGTATAATCTCTTAACGGTTTAACAACATTCTTTTCTATCATGATTATTCATCCGGGCACATCAGAAATCTAGAACCCTGATGCTACTTTCTATTATTTGTAGCATTGAATCATCTCGACTAAGTTCAAAGTTAAATAGATAAGCAAAATCCAGAAATGTACAATGGTTTCTCATTAAAAAAAAAGATTGAACATGATTGGAAAAACTGACTAATTTATCAGTGCTATAATGTGTAATGGTTAACTCTTTGATTCTCATTGATGTGTATGCACTGATAGAAACTTTCGATATAAAATACCTTTGCTTTGATTGTGTGAGGTAGTAAATAACAGGGCTTGTATAAGACGCATCTGTCTGAAATCACATTCACCTATGGCCAACCGGCTGCCTTACCTACGGCAGTGGGGGCTGTGTTTCGGACAGAGCCTTACTACATATCAGGCATGAACTAATTGTGCAGTAGCATTTTGACCACATTAATTGAAAGTACACTAAGGCGATACTACAGATCTCCTTAACTTTTCCGCCATTGGCATTGGGGGATGCAATGTGCATTAATGCTCTAGTCTTGCGGCCTCACAGCTTGGCTTTAGGCGTCTTCTCCAACAGCATCCTCATGTCCAACAGAGCATTCTCCATAGCCAGGGCCAGGTGTGCTACATTCGTTTCCTTACAGCTGTTGAAAGCTGACATTGCAATGTTGATATGGGTCTCCATGGGATTGTAACACACACCGTAGCCATCAGGAACCACAGGGCCAAAGCACATCACACAGTCGCTCTTGGATGGTACCTTTAATGTAAAAGGCAAAAGAAGAAATACATGTAGAGAAATGTTGAACTTCTTTAATGAATACTGTTTAATGTTCGCTTGTTTCTGTTTCAGAGCAATCCTTTCTATAATAATGTTCACTTTAAAATTGCCCTGTACCTGGCTCGTGGACAGCTTGTAGTGCGTGGCCACAGTGTAGGAGTGGTCCAGGAAGATCTTCGGAATGGAAATTTGCTCCTCCAGGGCCTGCATCTTAAGGCCTAGGAGGTGTCTGTCTATTGCCTGGCCACGGATTGCCTGTAGGGCAGTGGTGGTCAATGAGAGGTAGTTAGAATCAGTGGCTACTGGCTACACAATGTTTGGTACAGTTAAATGGTATAGTAAGAGATTGTAAGCTAATACACTTTTTGTTAAATTCCTACAAATATATTCATAATGCCATCAGGACCACATCATCTGCAAAAAGCAGCGATAAGATCCTTAGGCTACCGAACCGCAACCCCTCTCCACCTGCCTGATGGCATCATTGGCCCGTGACCTTGAGCACTCACTGGATCGGTTCGCAGCCGAGTGTGAAGTGGCTGGGATGAGGATTAGCACCGCTAAATCTGAGGCCATG
>JAODLL010082934.1:0-14893 GCA_026546735.1 Forbesichthys agassizii
ATCCTGTCCATGAATATCACAAACAGGATTGGTGACAAAGCGCAGCCCTGGCGGAGACCAACCCCCACCTGAAACGAATCCGACTTACTGCCGAGAATCCGTACACAGCTCTCTCGCTTTGGATATACAGGGATTGGATTGCCCTTAAATTGCCCCCTCACCCAATACTGCCGCAGCATCTCCTACAGTATCTCCCAGGGGACCCGGTCATACGCCTTCTCTAGTTCCACAAAGCACATGTAGACCGGAAGGGCATATTCCCAGGTCTTCCAGGATTCTTGAGAGAGTAAAGAGCTGGTCCGTTGTTCCACAACCAGAACGGAATCTGACTTGTTCTTCAATCTGAGGTTCGATTTCTTGCTTGTATGAAGGCTAAAAGGTGAACATTTATTTGTCCTTTTTTTTAATTCAAATTGTTTTTCGTTTTAGAGAAGATTTCATAGACTTGGCAAATGCATTTTTCAGGTGTTTGTCAGTACTCCGTTGTGGGTATTTGAAGCAGTTTTTCTGAGGCTTATATTGTTCATATTGATATCAGAATTCTATCGTTTTGACCGAAATGTAGAAATATATCGTGATATACATGGTGGCCATATCATCCAGGCCTACTTTACCGGTATGTGGTTGTCTCTCGTAAAAACTTTTGATTTTTTCCGGTCACTCAAATCACAGGGCAAATATACAGCCACATAAAGCTTTTATGATGTTTCCATACTAGTTTACATTAGTCAGAGTACAGCTATGCATGGCTAATAGTTGTGCAACCTTGGCCACTGTTATTCATTGACAATGAAAAGATTTTGGCCAGGGCTGGTGTGCATAATGCGACACGACTGGCCTGGCCTATGGTGGGGGTGAAAGCACAACTGTACAGTAAGTAATGATCAAAATTATACTGTGTCATGAAATTCTGTTTTTAAAGTTTCCAAAGAGAGAATATAGTTGTTTTAACTTCAAATACAATGTGGACAACGTGCCAATACTAATCTGGACCATACAGAGTAAATTAGTATTTGTACAATACCGCCACCTACTGTCCAGAGCGATGTTACTGTCTAAATGGTCTAGATTAGAATGTGGTGCATGAAAATGTTGCGCAATCTAACAGTCAGTCAGTCAGTAAGTAAGTGACATTCTCTCATGTTGGCAGGTCCGGCAGGTCCTGCTACACGACGCCTGTAGCAGGACCAGCAAGACAAAACAGGTTTACACAATTCACATGGGTTGCCTCTCCGTGGTCGGGATTTCCGGACAAATCACATAATATATGCAGCACTTACAGTATATCCTACAGTACGTATCTTAAGCCTTTGTCAGCATTTTAGCCCAGGCTATTTATAACCAATTTTGTGCGAAAGCACTGCTACGTGGATGTGCTGCTAGTTTACAAATATTGTAAAAGTTTTAGCCTTGTGTTCAAACAAATCATATTAAAATTATGTATTTGCAGCAAATATATTAATGACAGCAATATTCACAAGAAACATACAACATTTATAGGATATTGTATTTTTGTGTTAGGGCAGAAAAAAATGTGTAGGCTAATGTTCAAGGCTTATAAAATATGAATTTTTAACCGTTTAACTGTGTAACTGTTTTAACTCTGGCATATGGTCTTGCCAATGATCTGCAGTCTTGTGATTAATTTCCTCATTCCACATGAAAACTTGCATCAGAATTACATGCATTAGGTAACGAATATACAATAATATCGAGCCCTGTTCTCGTTCACACATGACCCCATGCAAGAACGGTGCCTGGAAAATACAGGCATACACTATTGTATGAAAAGGGCTTTAGTTATCAATACTGGCAATATCTGAAAATATTTTGACTATGTACAGTATGTTATGCAGTGGGAAAAAAAAGTCTACACACCACTGTGAAAATTCCAGGTTTTTGTGATGTAAAAGAATGAGACAAAAATAAATCATGTCAGAGCTTTTTCCATTTTTAATGTGACCTATAATGTGAACAATTCAAATAAAAAACAAATTGAAATCTTCGAGAGGGAAAAAATAAAAATAAAAACCTTACAATAACCTGGTGGCATAAATGTGCACACCCTCTTATAACTGGGGATGTCGCTGTATTCAGAATTAACCAATCACATTCAAACTCATGTTAAATAGAAGTCATTACACACCTGCCATGATTTATAATGACTGATTAATCACAAATTAAGTTAAGGTGTTCTAGTAGAATTTCCTGACATTTTTTTAGTTGCATCTCAAAGCAAAAGCCATGGTCCACAGAGAGCTTCCAAAAGCATCAGAGGGATCTCATTGTTGAAAGGTATCAGTCAGGAGAAGGGTACAAAAGAATTTCCAAAGCATTAGATAAACCAGTCATTATCAAGTGGAGAAAATATGGCACAACAGAGACACTCCAAAATTGATGAAAAGACAAGAAGAAAACTGGTCAGGGAGGAATCCAAGAGGCCTACAGCAACATTAAAGGAACTGCAGGAATTTCTGGCAAGTACTGGCTGTGTGCTACATGTGACAACAATGTCCCGTATTCTTTATATGAATGGGTTATATGGGGTAGGGTGGTAAGACGGAAGCCTTTTCTTACAAAGAAAAACATCCAAGCCTGACTCAAGACCCCCAAAAAGCAGGTGGGAAAATGTGTTATGGTCTGATGAAACAAAGCTGAACTTTTTTTGGCCAAATTCCAAAAGGTATGTTTGGTGCAAAAACAACACTGCACATCACCCAAAGAACACCATACCCACAGTGAAGCATGGTGGTGGCAGCATCTTGCTTTTGGGCAGTTTTTCTTCAGCTGGAACCTGGCCTTAGTCAGGGTGGAGGGAATTATGAACAATTCCAAATACCAGGCAATTTTGGCACAAAACCTTCAGGAGTCCGCTAGAAAGCTGAAGAGGAAGTTCACCTTTCAGCACGAAACGACCCAAAGCACACATCCAAATCCACAAAAGCATGGCTTCACCAAAAGAAGATTAAAGTTTTGGAATGGCCCAGATAGAGCCCAGAACTGAATCCAATTGACCATCTGTGGGGTGATCTGAGGAGGCCTGTGCGATGTTCTCGCAATCTGACAGATTTGAACCGCTTTTGTGCTTCAAATCTGGGCAAATATTGCAACGTCGAGATGTGCCATGCTATTAGACCCAAAAAGACTGCGTGCTGTAATAAAATCAAAAGGTGCTTCAATAAAATATTAGTTGGGTGTGCACACAACCAGGTTATTGTAAGGTTTTTATGTTTAATTTCCCCCCCCCCTCAAAGATTTCAATTTGTTTTTCAATTATAGGTCACATTAAAGGGGGAAAAAAGTTCTGACATGATTTATCTGATTCATTCTTTTACATCACAAAATCCTGGCATTTTAAAAGGGGTGTGTAGACTTCCTATATTTATCCCATTCTGAATTATGTGCAGCTGCAGAGGCCTAATTGCCCTATTAGGTAGGGTAATATGATTTAAGCAAAGTGCCGATGAGCTGTAGCCCACCTCGTTAGTCCCAACGGAGCTGATAAAACAGCTGATCTTGTTGTTGTCCTTTGACTCCAGGTAGATGGCCTGGCCCTTATGGTACCTGGCAGAAACACACATACGCAACACAAGTCTATTACACATCATTTTACAACTAAAAAATGAACTGTGCTGCTGAAATGATATTTAAGGTAAAGATTCAAATTCATAATCCACACCACTGGGTGGCAGGCTGAAGCACGTTTTACACATGCCAGTTGGTGTTGGATGT
Source organism: Forbesichthys agassizii (assembly GCA_026546735.1). Lineage (NCBI taxonomy): Eukaryota > Metazoa > Chordata > Actinopteri > Percopsiformes > Amblyopsidae > Forbesichthys > Forbesichthys agassizii. Next base: position 3,733 of record JAODLL010082934.1, read on the forward strand.
TTTTTTTTTTGATTAATACAATTATTTAAAAACAGAATTTTGTGTATAATTGGGTTCTCTTTGTATTATATTACATTTTGTATGGAGATCTGAAACCTTTCAATGTGACCAATGCAAAAATCAAGTAAATCAGGATGGAAGCAAATGTATGTTAATCATTAATTATTCAAGACAGGAATACATCTCTATTACCCACATTTTCCCGCCTTAAAATCAGACATCACGGGTTATAAAAGGCTGGTACCCAGAAATTATACCTCGGTGCCTTGTCAACTACCTACTGGACACCTACAGGGTAGGTTTAAACAATGCAGGCCCTATTCGAAAGAGAATTTTAGATGCCAGTGCAGATTTAACTAGTACAATAACCATAACAAAAGTTATTGTTGCCAAGATTATCCTGACATACACGACACAGTTTTAAGAAAGGAAGTTTAATAATCCTCACCCACAACCTGAAAATGGTTCTCAGCTAAACTAGTGTATATCAAAACTGACATGCCAACTAGATTGTTAAGTCCATCTGGGAAGTCATCCACCAAAATTGTTTGGATAAAGTCAGACACTTTATTGGATCTGTCCGTCATTGTTGTTTTTCAGGTTGTTATTGCTGTTGGCTCACCTAAGCCACGCCCTTAACTATCAGTACAGTGCTGATTGGTCAGATCTGGCTCTTCATTTCATTCAGTCACAAGTAGGCATGCAAACTGGATATAGGTAAAAAAGGTGAGAAAGACGTAAGCAAAACACAAACGGTCCCGAAAGCAAATGCTTTGTTTGACTGACAACACATACACAACATGGCACCAACCTGTAAAGAAACGTCCCTTTTTCAGGACTGTGTATTTCAAAAATAATGTTGTAAAAATCCAAATAACTTTACATATCTTTATTTTAAATGTTTTCCATGCATGTTCAAATTAACCAAAATCAAATAATTAACATGTAACCTGTGGAACGGTCGTTAAGGCATTAACAGTTTACAGAGAGTAGGCATTTAAGGTCACAGTTCTAAAAAAGCAGGACACTAAATAGACTTTTCTACTGACTGTGAAAAACACCAAAAGAAAGATGCCCAGGGTCCCAGCTCATCTGCGTGAAAGTGCATTAGGCATGCTGCAGGAAGGCATGAGGACTGCTGATGTGGCCAGGGCAATAAATTGCCATGTCTGCACCGTGAGACGCCTAAGGCAGCGCTACAGGGAGACAGCAAGGACAGCTGATCATCCTCGCAGTGGAAGACTGCGTGTAACAACACCTGCACATGATCGGTACATCCTTATATCACACCTGCGGGACAGGTACAGGATGGCCACAACAACTGCCAGGGTCACACCAGGAACACACAATCCCTCCATCAGTGCTCAGACTGTCCGCAATAGGCTGAGAAAGGCTGGACTGAGGGCTTGTAGGCCTGTTGTAAGGCAGGTCCTTACCAGACATCACCAGCAACAACGCTGCCTATGGGCACAAACACACCTTTGCTGGACAAGACAAGAATGGCAAAAAGTGCTCTTCACTGACGAGTCACGGTTTTGTCTCACCAGGGGTGATGGACGGACTCATGTTTATAGTCGAAGGAATGAGCGTTACATTGAGGCCTGTACTCCGGAGCGGCATCGATTTGGAGGTGGGGGGTCCGTCATGGTATGGGGCGGTATACCACATCATCATCGGACTGAGCTTGTTGTCATTACAGGCAAGCTCAGTGTTGTGTGGTACAGGGAAGACATCCTCCTCCCTCATGTGGTACCCTATCTGCATGCTCATGCTGACATGACCCTCCAGCATGACAATGCCACCAGCCACACTGCTCGTACTGTGCGTGTTTTCTGCATGACTGCAATGTCAGTGTTCTGCCATGGCCAGCGAAGAGCCCGGATCTCAATCCTATTGAGCACGTCTCGAGCACGGAAGAGTAGCCAAAACTATACTCAAGTAAAAGTACCACTTCTTTCAAACAATGACTAAAGTAGAAGTAAAAGTAGTCATCCAAAAATACTTTATTAGAGTAAAAAAGTATCTATTTCCGCTGTGTACATTTGATCGAGAACATATGAATGGGAGGACACAGGCGCCCTTGGCAGGCAATTCTCCTTCGGTGTCTAATATATTGTAGAGGCTGAAACATTAATAGCATGTATTATTTTGTGTTATTAAGTTATCAGTTTTTGAAGACAGCCGATGTTCTTTTATTCCCCCGACTTGCTCTACAATTATTTGAATTATGAAAATGCCCTGGCTAGCTAGCTACTAGCATACAGCAGTGTACGGTACCGTTACCAACATAGTCCCCGGAGGGTTCTACTGTACACATCAATTTAAACCAAAGAGGCTATAGGATTTACTGGGATATTTCCTATCTACTTTTCATCGATTGGGCACTTCAGCTTACTTTTTGATATACTAGTAGGGGACTATTATTATTTCATGGCTTTTCAACGGCTTTCGGCTGTGTATCGGCACTTCTCACCTGCTTGAGTGGACTACAACAGCAGCAGTATCCCTCCGCCATCTAGTCAACATAGTCTCGCCTTTCTCCTGATGTGGAATAACACCGCCCCCATCTCATCTCAAATACTTTGTAGCTGAACTGCTACATCTCAAATCTAGGTCCTGCATCACCCCTCAAGCTATGTTTGATCACACTGAAAATTGACGAAAGTACACATTCAGCACTAACAACTCTCCTGCCGGTATCCGCTCCTTTTGGTCGAATCAACGTATCGCCCCCCACAATTCCCGCTCCGTCCATAGCCATTGCGTACTGCCAGGTTCCTATAACGATTACGATGGTCTTAAATTTGCACTATTTAATGTCTGCTCCCTCTCTGACAAAGCCCCACTCATCCACGATTTCATAATTGACGATCTAGACATTTTATGCTTAACGAAAAACTGGCAACAACCAAATGTATTTTTAATCTTAATCTGGCCGCCATACCTGGAGTTGTTTACATATCTCAACCACGCATTACAGGATGAGGGGGTGGGGTTGCTGTTCTTTACCATAACAATCAGAATGCAAAATCTTTTAGTGTACCTCTTTGCACTACATTTGAATGTCTTGCTTTTAAACTGCCTGGCTCCCAACCTCTGATTGTTGTAACTATATACAGACCTTCCAAACTGACATTTGTTTTACTTTTATTAGATTACAAATTTCAAAGCTGAGTCAAAGATCACACCTAAACTTCTTGCGATATTTGTAGACAAAGGCCCCAAATTATAAGAAAGCTCCTCAACAAGATTTGGGTGCCAAATAATTAAACTTCTTCTCGTCTTACTCTCATTGAGTTGTAGAAAGTTATTAGCTATCCAGTATTTTACTTCTGTAAGGCAGTCAAAAATGGGCTTCAAGGAGTTGGCGTTTCCAGGTTTAATCTGTAAATACAACTGTGTAATCAGCATAGCAGTGGTGTGGTATGTTATGTTTACGGAGAATGGATCCTAGCGGGAGCATGTATAAAAAGAAAAAAACTGTCCCCAGGACCTATCCTTGCGGTATTCCATATGTGATAGCTGCAGATTTTGATTATTAATGCCAATATTAATAGAAAAAGTTATATCCTTCAAATAGGAAACAAACCATTGTAAAGCAACATCATTGATACCAACCCCTTTTTGGAGGCGATCGAGGAGGATGGGATGATCAACGGTATCGAGCGCAGCGCTAAAATCGAGCAAAAGTAAAACAGCACAATTTCCAGAATCACCGTACAGCAACAAATCATTCAGCACCTTAAGAAATGCAGTTTCTGTACTATGGTGTACCCTGAATCCTGTGAAAGATGTCCAACATTTTTCATATTTTTACGTAGAAATTAAGAGTTGGGAAAGAATAACTTTTTCCAGGACTTTGGACACATGATCAAATTATTTGAAATTGGCCTAAAATTGTTAAGGTCGGTTGGGTCTAGACAAGGTTTTTTAAGAAGAGGCTGAACCACAGCATGTTTAAAATTAGCTGGAACCATGTCATAGACCTCGCCAGTCGTGACGTCACGGGAGCACTTCCGAGTCTAAAATTAAAAAGTGAATATGATCACAGAATGGAATTTTTCTTATTGTTTCGTTGTGGGTTATGCCATGCTCCAGTTTTATTCACTGCTAAAAAAATGAGCTTTTGACATACATTTCAGATATGTTGAGGTCTGCTTTGCTAACTGCAAAAGTAAACTACCGGCGCAGATTACACGTCACAGCTCGAAAGGTTTAAATAAAGCCGGTGCGAGCAGGTGGCCTCGATTTCATTTGTACCTTCTCGTTTCTGACCGCAAGGTACCCTATCCCTGCCCCCTCACCAACAGGCTTCAGTTCACTTTTCTGAATATTGATTTTGTAAACCGTAGCTTTAATAGCTCCTATTTTATAGGTATTTTAACAGTGTTAATAATGAATACATCGTCGTGAATATGAATCATGGTGTTATGAAAATGTGTCAAATAAATATTGTGAGACTGTGTGTGTGTGTGTGCTATTATATAACATTGTTGACACCTTGCTGTACTGACAAAGTGAATATAATTAGGATTATTATTACTAATATTGCTTGATTAATTGAAGGTACTGTAATGTGTTACTTGTTAGCTACTGTAGCTGACACCAACATGCAATACCACCTTTCCCTTCTCATAGCTTGCCCTAACAAGCGCTGCAACCTGGCCTCAACTTGAGCTGAGCAGATATAAAATAATTCTCCCCCCTTAATAAACTCTTCTGATCATCCTTGAAAAAGGAAGCAAACCCTGTTAAACTAATACAGACAGAGAAAGCTGCGCTCTTACAAATGTAAGTTGCTATGGTCACATCACAGTCCCTCGAGCGATCCTGGTGATATATTTTATATGCGCTGGAGCAATAAAATGCTTACTTTTACTACTTAACTGTCTTTAAATGTAGAAACACCAGTAGTTTCCAGTGGGAATATGCGTCTTTGACAAAACCGATAAGTTTGCAACATGAGTTAAAAAACGAAAACGGCATTAATTTTTCTCATAGGGAAAAACGCTTAGATCCAGAAGTCCTTACGTGGGCATAATGGCGTACGACTGGCGAGGTAAGTAATAAGTAAGTCAAGTTTATTTATAGAGCACCTTTCACAGACAAAGATCACAAAGTGCTGTACAGTCACAGCAATGCAAATAAATAAAATCCTACACCGTACAGAATAAAAGTTCATTATAATATAAAACAAAAACCTAACACCATGTTGCTAATTAAAAGCTTGCCGAAAAAGATATGTCTTGAGCTATTTTTTAAAAGCGGCCACAGAATCTAAGGCTCAGGTCTAGAGGGAGAGAGTTCCATAGCCTTGGTGCCACAGCACCAAATGCACAATCACCTCTAGTCTAAAAATGTGTTCTTGGAACCATTAAAAGTTTTGGGAGGAGGACCTCAGGGACTGACCAGAAGTGTTTGGCTGTAATAAATCCAAGATGTAAATAGGCACTTGACAGTGCAAGGCTCTGTAAGTAATGACCAAGATTTTAAAATTGACTCTAAAACTGATAAGAAGCCAATGAAGGGCCTCAAGCACAGGAGTAATGTGCGCTCGATGTTTAGTCCCAGTTAAAAACCTAGAAGCTGCATTTTGAACAACCTGTAGTCGGTCCATGGTCGATTTATTCAAACAGGTGTACAGTGCATTGCAGTAACCGAGACGTGATGAAATAAAAGCAGGACTATCATTTTAAATTATTTTATTGAGACCACTGATCTAATTTTGGCAATGTTCCTGAGATGGAAGAAATAGGAACAAACCACAGATTTGACATGACTTAAAACATATAGCTTTGTCGAAAATAACACCCAAATCCCTTACATTCCCTGAAACAGTGGCCGATAGAAATCCCAAAGATTGTCTAATCTTTGGGGTTGTATCGTCAGGGGCAAAGATCATTATCTCAGATTTGTCAGAGTTTAGTTGCAAAAAATTATCAGCCATCCATTTGTTAATGAAGGTCTATTCATGAGGGAGCTATTTATTATGGCCAACAGGCTAGGACCAACAGTATTTAACACCGCTTTCAAAAGACATGATGGAGCAATGTCTGTAGGGGACAAAGTAGGCTCCATAAACATGGAGAGATTCACCAGCTCAAAGCAAGATAGGAAGGCAGGGCATGGGACTAAGTCAGAGGGGTCAAGTTCAGCTGCTTTAACAAGACGTTGATAGGATGTTAGGCAATCTCTCAGTATTTCGTAGGACACTTGCATCTCATCTTTCTTTCATTCCCTCTCTGCTTTTCTACACTCTTGTCTATGAGCATGGGTCTAACAATTTAGCCAAGGTTGGGCTTTGACTTTAGGTCGCTTAAGTTTTAGTGGGGCAATACTATCAAGAATGTCTGTTACAGCTGTATTAAACAGAGTAACAAGCTCTTCCGTACTTAGAGAGGGGGGAAGTATCTGTAATGCTAGAAAAAGTGGAAGCAATAAAGGGGTCAGAAAATGTCCTAGCAGTGGAGTGATCAAGTAACCGAATGTAGCAGTCTGGCATACAAGGTTTAGGCAGTGGACAGGGTAATGATGAATTATAGTCTGAAATGCAAGTAGAATCCAACTTAACCTTATAAACAAGAAAACCCACTGATAAAACTAGATCAAGTGTATGGCCATGGGTGTATGTAGGGCCAGTTACAGACCGAGTTCGATTAAAAGAGTCTATAAATTGTAAAAACAGACTAACCAATGGTGTAGATGGACAACAGACAAGGATATTAAAATCACCAAGGATTAGAATATTATCGAGCAATTTATGGGCACAATCAATGACAGATAATCAGAAGTCATGGATAAAGTCCTTATTATATTTAGGAGGTCAATACACAACTGCACAAAGCAGAGGGCAAATCAGTTCAACTTTAAATACTTGCACCTTAAAATGTATTTATTAATAGGCATTTAAAGCGATTTCTGAAAACGATTTAAAAAAAAAACGATACTATAAAATAAACTATATCGCTATACCCCCACCTTTGCCGGTAGTTCTGAGAGAACTTAAAAAGTCAGTTACTGGGGGATAGTACAAATAGAGAACTGAGATCGCCAATATATTTTTAATCTTTTATTAGAATTTTCTGTTAAGCCAGAGGGGCTTAACAGACAAAAACATAAAAGCAAACACTAAAGGAACAAATACAACATCCCCCTCCAACCCCCACCCAGTTCCAGACAGAGAATATACATATTACATATTGACTCCCAGACCACCGTTAAAGAAAGAGCAAGAGAAATAAAATAACAGATAATAATTACATAGCTGCTGTCAGCATCCATATATCTTCAACAAAGGTCAAAAAAGGTTGCCAAATTCTGTAAAATGTCTTAGTCGCTCCCCTGACAGTATATCTAATATTTTCTAATTAAAGATGGCACATTACTTCTCTGATCCAATGACTATACATCAGTGGAACATTATCTTTCCATTTAAACTATATTTATCTCCTGGCCAGGAGAGTACTGAAGGTCATCCTGCTGATTTCACACCATCTAAAAGGGGTATTGTCCGGGGTCACCCCAAATAGTGCAATAAGAGGAGACGGTCTTACTACTCTACCTGATAACTTAGAAAAGGTCTCAAATATAGATTGCTAAAATATGTACAGCTTCGGGCATGTCCAAAACATGTGCACCAGAGTAGCTGGAGCCTGTCTGCATCGATCACGTCAGAATTGATTTTAAGAAAGTCTAATTTTCGACCAATGGTGAACAATTTTAAATTGGACAACTGCATGTCTGAGACATATGAAGGAAAATATTCCTTTTGATTACTTTGCGCCAATTATCCTCCGAAATTGATTTGCCTAAATCTGTTTCCCATTTATTCTTAAGGAGACCTTAAGGTGTCAAATCATGCATGCTAAGTAAATAATAGATTACACTTATTGACTGCTTCCTGGCCAGTTTACAATCAAAAATTAAGTCCAAGAAAGAATTGGAAGGGTACAATGGAAAAATTTGAATTTGAAGCTACAAAATTTCTAAGATGCAAATATTTAATGTGACCTGGGAATGTCATATTTCTGTATTAGCTGATCGAATGAGACAAAAACACCATCCACATAGACATCAGACAATAAGACAGCCCCCTTTTTAGACAAAATATCAAATGTCTTATTCATCAATGATAAACAAGTGATTATTTGCAATTTGCCCAGTAAGTGACAAATCCCCAAGAGAGAAAGATCTTCTGAACTGATTCTAAATCTTGATCGAGTGTACAACAACTGAATTAGAGGTAAAGCTAGTCAGAGGTTGTGTGAATGGTAATTTAGTGCACAGTAGGGCTGCCAGGGAGGTAGACCCAATGAATGTCCCCTCCATAATTGATCACCCGGGGGCTGTAGCACTTTCCCTCAACCAGTACAACAGCGATCTAATGTTAGCCGCCCAGTAGTAGTACAGGAAGTTTGGGAGGGCCATCCCTCCCTTTGCCTGAGGTCTCTGTAATATAAATATGAATATAAATCTTCATGACTGTGTGTAACCAACATCCCAAGATACTTGAATTTCTTTGGACTAATTTTAAAAGGAAATGAGTCTAGGGGTACCTAGCCTGCCCCCTCACCAACAGGCTTCAGTTCACTTACTTGAATATTGACTTTGTAACCCGATATTTTGCCAAAACCTTTAAGTAAGACTATTAATTTAGGGAGACTCAGAAAGGGCTGTGAAATGAATAATAGCATATCATCTGCATAAAGTGAATTTTATGCTCTATTCCTGCACGCTGGATCCCCATGATATCAGCGCTCTGTCTCATTGCCAAAGCAAGTGGTTCCATTGCAACGGCAAACAGCAGTGGCGACAAAGGACATCCTTGCCTTGTACCTACCACGCTGGAGCTTGACGTAGGTGGACAGATAATTATTAGTACGTACAGCAGTCCTCGAATAAGTATATAAAAGTTTGACTCAAGATATGAATCTGGGACCATAATCAAACCTCTCCAGCGTGCTGTAAAGATAGCACCACTCCACCCGGTCAAATGCCTTTTCAGCGTCGAGTGAGAGCACTAATTCTGGAGTACCAGGAGAAGGGCTATATAGGATATTGAAAAGACATCTGATATTAAAAAAGGAGTAACGATTCCTAATAAAACCTGTTTGGTCTGGTGACCTAACGAATGGAAGAACCCCCTCCAAGCAACATTTTAGCAAGGATTTTAACATCTGCATTGAGTAAGAAAATCGGACGGTACGAGCTGCGTACCGTCCTTACTGTCCGTACCTCCTTGCTCGTTAAGGAGTAAGGAGATAACTGCTTCACCCATAGTAGGCAGGGATTTAATGAGAGTGACTGACTCCTTGAAAACAGACAGTAACAAAGGGGTGAGTTGTCTTGAAAACTTTATAAAAATCTGTTGGATAACCACCTGGGGATATGCCGCTTTGCATAAAACCAATCGCTGATGCTATCTCCCCTACCAAGTGGTCCTCCTCCAGCCCTGCAGCCTTCCCTGGATTTAAGGACGGAACAACGCAGGGTCTTAAAAAAAGGCTCTACAGATGAGCCGGAACTATATAGTGACATAAAAAATTTGAAAACAGGAGTACATTTTAAGACTATTCATGCATTTTGAGCCCTGCTCATTGTTTATTTCAGGGATGGTCTGATTAGCAGTTCTCCATCTTAACTGGTGAGCAAGAATCCGTCTAGCCTTTTCCCCGTGCTCATAAGACCCATATCGTGATTCAAAGATAAGATACTCAGCCTGTCTTGTTGATAAAAGATCAAACTCTGTCTGCAGTGACATATGCATTTTCATAAAGTCTGCAAGTCGAGCAGTGCTTACTTTCCTCTGATTAGCACAATGTGAGATGACCTGACCTCGTAAATATGCCTTCAATGACTCGTAGTAGAATAGTTAGAGAAGACATTCCAGGTGTTTGGTTAATATCTAAAAATAATGACATTTCAGATGCAATAAATATAGTAAAAGCGTCATCTGACAAAAGCAGAGGATTTAGTCTCCAAGGGCAATAATTGTATTGTGTATCTTGGATGTGTATAGTCATAGTTAAAGGGCAGTGATCTGAAATAACTATGGGACCATATTCACAATTGTTATGAGAGGAAGGAGTCTTTTGTCCAAAAGGAAATAGTCTATACGGGAGTATGTGTTATGAACAGAGGAGAAAATGGAGTAACTCCTGGAATCAGGGTTACGAAAACACCACACGTCCACTAATCAATATGATTCAAGGAGAAGCTGGATAGTGCGTGCCGACTTATACAGGGACGATGATCAGGGTGAACTATGATCTAACACAGCACAACAATAATATAGCACCCAGCGGGGTCAGCCTCTACGCTGGTCATCGTAAGCGGTGTATTTCTATCAATTAATAACGCTGACCCCCTAGCCTTCGAATGAAAATTAGAATGAAATAGCTGTCTTGACTACTCCCCCCTTAATCGAAAATGGTCCACTTTCCGTAGATGTGTCTCCTGAAGAAATACAATATTTATATTCAGCTGCTTCATACATGTAAATACTTTTCATTTTAAAGGATGATTAAGTGACTTGACGGTCCAGCTCACAAAGTTAACCATACTACCATCTGACCCTCTAAGAATATTGATATCAGTCATAATATGGGGGAACATTTGAATATATGAGCCCTACAGGGAACCCAACATGACAGCAGATGAGCCATAAAACATACAAGGCAAGTTAAGTGCAATAAATATATACATCTGGTACACACTCCCTATAACCCCATACCCATCCCACCCTTCTCAGTACCTACAGAAACAAGGTGCACAACATACCCTTCCAAGACAAATCCGCACATTTAATGCTCAAACTCCCATCAAACCTCTGATATGAGAAGTAAGTTCAGAGAGCGCGTCCTATTCCAAAACAACTAGCAACAGCATAGGAACCAATAATGTGGATCAGGATGACCAACATAAACAAATCACTTAAAATAAATAACTTTTTGAAAATTACCTACTGCATATGAAATAGGGCCTGGAAATATATAGAAAATAAATGAAACAGTGACATTCAAGTAAATACTGTACAACCCAAGTAAAATTCAAGACCGTGCCAGGGCCTTATAACCCTATAAACAAAATCAATCAATCAATCTTTATTTATATAGCACTTTTCATACAAATTCATGTAACACAAAGTGCTTCACACTACGTC
>JAODLL010082935.1:0-14893 GCA_026546735.1 Forbesichthys agassizii
CCCCCCCCCCCCCCCCCCCCCCCCCCCCCCCCCCCCCCCCCCCCCCCCCCCCCCCCCCCGCTCTCAGGATGAAAAACAGCTCAGGCTAGACCGTGCAGTCTCTCACAACCGTGTTGGACACCATCGTTTTGGTGGATTATATCTAACATTATACTACCTCAGTTTGGAGAGGGTACTATTGCATGAGATCTCTTAGAAAGTATTCAACCTTAAGCAGATAGGTACTTATTCACTGAATGGTCTTCCTGGGATTTCCCATTTCAAATAACAAGCAACATTTAGAAGACAAATGTCTATGGAGCATAGAGCAGACCATAATAAAAGGGCCATGTATCTATCACACAAAGTCCATTATCTGCAGATAATGGGGCTTCTCGATCTTACTGTGAAGGCTATTTTAACTGAACCTCTTTTCGGAGTAAAAAAGGAGTTGCACTTGGTCTTTTAGACAGGGTCTCAGCACATGATAAATGCCGCCATAAGATTAAAGCCGTCAACATGTGGAAATAACAAATTAGCATTTCGTTAATTAGTTAACAATAAAGCCCATTTTAGCACCGCACAATCACGGGGTATACGAGTGATCGAGAATCTGCGATTTTCCCATAATCCTTCACGTTATCTGCTCATTATATCTGAGTGACTGTTGATCTGTGGTGTTTATCCAGCCAAGAATGCCTTGCCAATTAGCGAGAGCTTATCTTGCTGTAGATATGAACGTGCAGTACGACAGCATTAAATAGTGTGATAAATCCAACAGATAGGGATGAAATAAGGCTGAACTTGATATTTTAAGACATATGGAGCTGAAACATATCTGCCTCTGACATCTGGGTTCTGTTGCTGCTGACTGACACATACCTGCGTTTAGTCCCTTGGGATCAGTAAAGTGTTGATTTTATATTCAGATGATTTGCTCACTGCTTCAGAGGCTGGATTGTGGAAACAGACAATTACGGTAACCTGACAGGACCAGATATCTCTCTCTTAAGACACGTTCATCTGGGCAGGTTCTGGGCAAGATCAGGCTGGTCTCGTGAGGCTACATTTACAGGGCTGATAAGTACTAATGTTGTGTTACAAATGTCAGGGCTAAGACTGATACTAATGATCTCTGCAGAGATTTGGTTTTATTTCTTATATTTAACCTTTATTTAACCAGGGGAGACCTGGCCAATACCGGCAGCCGCATAATACATAATACAGATACAGACAAATACTGAGAGTATAACTCACAATGGTGAGTCAGAGCTATTTGTAACGAGACGAAAAAAATATTACATTGAGATTGGGAAGATACTGTATTGAGTGTTATGCAATTCTCTGGACCCCTACCATAACCTGACACACCAGGTATGACACGTCCATCTGAAGAACCGTCCATTGAAAATGTTTCAAGAGAGGGCAGGCGCTTTAAAAAAAAAAACTTGGCATGTGATTGGACGAACCTGTGAACCAGCAGTCTGTTGTTACCCACTCCACAAGTCTGGAGAAGAGTGAGAACATATTTTCCTTTATGAAAAACCTTCTAAAAAATTCAAATAAACCGATACTATATTGAATTATCTTTAGGTGTTTCTGACTCAAGATGTTTTCAAGTCGCCTACGTCGGACCTACACCACGGCTGTAGCTAAACTACTACGCTGATTGGCAACACACAAAGTTTACCGGCCTGAATCACCTCGATTTCCAAGCTCTCCAGACTGATTCTCGTGGCAAAGTCAAACTGAAGCTGGGCTACCCCTACCGCCCTTCCAACCACAGCTCATATACACTGTTCTCTACCACTCCTGGTCAGCTAGGGTTGATGTTTTGGGGAATGAACAATGCAGTTTCTTTATAGTAAACTGCAACCTCTCTCTCACCACTTACGTTAAGACCACATAAAAAGTTATCATGCTTTTTACCATTTTATTGGTATGACTTGCTATGACTGTCAGTCATACTGTGTGTTCTATCTCCTGAACCTGACTCTTCCATACAGACCTGGTTTCACCTTGGCTGTCCATGGGCCGTGTCATGAGTGCCAAGTAGAGAATATAGCTGCCCCTATTTTTTCAGCCTTCATTAATTAATGTTTAGTTGTAGACGTCCATCATTGTGTTTTGACAGAATAAGCTCATAAACTACAAATAGTGCAGTTCGAAATGACAGCTTAATGACCTCAAAATACTTTGATGAGGAAATATTTTCATACTGTTGTTGCTGACGAGGTAAGAATAGTAAAAGAATAATACATATATTCTTCTCAGAAAAAAGATAATATAGCATATAAAAAATAACAGTGTTGACTTATTAGAATTGTCTCGATGTTGTCATCAAGGTGCAATAATAATAACCTACTTAAATGTGTATCTTCCATAGATGTAAAAGTAATAAGAACTACAAATAAAAGAGTTGACTTGGAACAAGTCAGCAAGAATACAAAACAAAAAAACTAACAAACAAAATTTAATCAGGAATGGAGATACAAAATATAACAAATTGTGATGCCAATTTTGGCAGCTCAACTCCTCTGGCAGACACTGTATGTCTAGTATGTGCTTCTGTCTCCGTAACCTTTCTTCTATACTCGACATTCCTTCTAAAATGTTTTTATTGTGTCAAATGAAGGTCTTCTGAGCCCAATGCAAATGTGCCAGGTATGCTCTTCGTTTTTCATAACTAACCCGCGGTCTTGAATCTCGAGGTCCGTACCTTTTCATTCAGCTTGTAGCGTGGGCCACATGATAATGGTCTGTTACATACTGTGACAGAGAAAGCTAACGTACACTTCATGTTACTCGGGTCTGTGAGCAGTCTAACTAGAGCCACGCCCAGAGACCCAGCTTGACTTTGTGTCGTTGAAGAATGTTCTGCACCAACAGCCTCGGGACCTAAACAAATCAAATTAAACATGCCAATAATTAGTTTAACGCCGTTAAATGATTGTCTAAAGTTAAACGTGCTGTCCTCCTTAGGAAAACACTGTCGCCTGTCCTGTACCAGACCATGTAAAGCAACAGTATATTGGGCAATCAATAACACCCACAGACATATTTTTCTTTTTAAATACAGGCATGCAGGCAGATGTATTATTATTATAATAATAATAATATATATATTAATAATAATAATAATAATATAATAATATAATAATAATAATAATAATAATAATAATACTACAAATACAAATTAAAAATACAAATAACAAATACAAATTAAGTCTAGGGTCAACAGCAGTTTTACCTGTAATGGTTCTATACTGTACACAATGCATTAAACATGAATATAGCATAAAACAAAGATTATACGTGAAGGATTAATGGAGTAATGTCATCCTGAGCAAAAGATCACACTGCCTTTGTGTGTGTTGTAACCTGAGCTCTTCTGTTCTTTGTTTTCATAGCTGTCCAGCCCGTGGCCCACAATGCATTTGGTCTTGAGAGATGCTGGTGCTTACAATGACATTAAGTGGCAGGCATGATCATATATAGATCCTGTAATAACACCTATATTATTGCTAAAACAACAACACATTTACAGACAAGACAACTAAAAAGGCACTGAAGCAGGGTTACACAAATCACGGCCACGGCCAGTGCATGCCTCCCAAGGGAGAGATTCACACCTGATTGCAGCCAGGGACAATGGAAGCAATGGCATATTGACACATTAAAAAGCAATTGCGTGGCCCAATTTAGGGTTCCACATGATTTGGCTAGTATACCAGTTCCTGCAATGTCTTTCCTCTGAGCCAGCTGTGGAACATAGCAGTGGATGCTGGGGGATGTTATCTGTTACTTACACCTACACATGTAGAGCACTAAAGGGTTGTGGGTTCTATTCTCTGTGTGGGCAATGAGGGGGTCGTGCCTGCGCTTGACACCCCCCTATAGCTGGCCTGTCTGGGGAATTACAGGGATGACGCAATGCCACGCAGGGACAAAATAGCACCAGACAACACACGTTTCCCCGCAACATTTCCTAATGCGATAAATCGCTATGAATGTGTAAACTACGCTAATTTTCCCATGCATGTGTTACAGACAATCAAAGCAATGTTGATATTTTATGGAGTTTCAGAGCCTCTATATTCCCAGCGAAATAAACTGGAATTAACAGAAACATCTTGTGAACAGAAACACATAAGTGTAAAGAGACTTCATTGTGCTAATTATGTGCAAGTCTTTGTAGATGACTGTGAGTGTTCAGAGTGAAAGTTGAGCAGATGTACAGTAGTGGGTCATGCAGACAGACAGACATAATGTACAGGCTGACAACTTTCAAATCTGAAGGTGTGAATATCGATATGATTGACCAAAACATCTGCACTTTATGGCGTAAAATGCATTGAAGGCAATGGAACCTTTTTTCACAGTAGCGTGAGACAGGACATTAAAGCGTGTAACACACGCCAGATGGGTGAGAGCAGAGCCATATAGCGAGAGAGTCACGTCATCTCCGTTCACGTAAATATGTGCATTTATTGACTACTATTTACCAAAAGATTAAGTTAAATATCTGTATATATTGATTCAAATTGCTCACCAAGCACTATGACCGTTGTGACCTTTAATAATTTCGAACTTCCGATTGGCGCAACTCTCTTTCCATGGCTCTGGGTGGGAGTTGCAATCTAGTGACATTTTACTTTGCTTCCATCCGGGACTGTACAGGAAGACGTTGCTATGACAACAGTTAACTGGCAGGTGCACATATTTCACCGTACTACTGTCCATTATTTATCTCTGGGGGCGTTAATGGATTATTCGGGTGTATTACATGAATTCAATGCAAACTGTTATGAGATAAAATGACGTTGTTTCAGCCCATGGTAGATGTAGCTCTCTGGGTCCCGTCAGCCTCCATAGCAACATGCTGTTGGTGACACGCCTACTTGAGAGACCACATAGATTCTGACACTTGGTAGTTTTTCCTGTGTCTTCCCCAGGGTCGCCATTAAAGCTAAAATTAGCACCGGGGTCGGACTGGGACTGAAAAACATCCCGGGACTTTGTAGCCCAGACTGGCCTGGGACCGTCTAGGCCATCATCCATCCACTATAATAAACTATGATGCTGTAGTGCTATCTAATGTTGTTAGAAATACATGTAAGTGCCCCTTTCTTTTAGCATTTTATTTGATTTTATTTTTAAATATACATTTAGGCTACAATCAGCAGTTCTCTGTTCCACATTAAGACCCAGGGGTGATACTTCCAGGCCTTTAGGGGAATATGACATAGATCATACAGAGGCTTTTGAATAACTAATTGTCAAATTGTTTTAATTAACGTGGTTTTAAAATATATGGCTAAATGTCTGCCACTAGGTGGCACACTTGAGCGCCAGCATCTCAGACGAGTAAATGTAGGCGGGCCACGCACGCACGCATGCAGGCAGCCCGGCTATGAAAACAAAGAACATAGGAACTCAGTTTAAACACACAATTGAGCGTGATATTTTGCTCAGGATGCCATTTCTCCACTATTCCTTCTCGTAAAATAGTTGTTTACTGCTATATTCATGTTTATTTATGTATATTAATTTATTTGTTTATTAGTGTGATCTGATGAGTGTGATGTCATTCTCTGCTCTGGCGCAATTATATTTTAACAAAGAAAATAATGACTATTATTATTTGCTGCTATACTAATATTTAAAACAGATTAACCCCTGGTGTGTGTCAGGGTGTGTGATTGATTGTAACAGATTGTGTACATGCATGGCAGAGCAGTCGTGCAAGGGTTAACTCTCTCAGAGAGAGATTGTGTATATGCATGGCAGAGCAGTCGTGCAAGGGTTAACTCTCTCAGAGAGAGATTGTGTATATGCATGGCAGAGCAGTCGTGCAAGGGTTAACTCTCTCAGAGAGAGATTGTGTACATGCATGGCAGAGCAGTCGTGCAAGGGTTAACTCTCTCAGAGAGAGATTGTGTATATATATGCATGGCAGAGCAGTTGTGCAAGGGTTAACTCTCTCAGAGAGAGATTGTGTATATGCATGGCAGAGCAGTCGTGCAAGGGTTAATTCTCTCAGAGAGAGATTGTGTATATGCATGGCAGAGCAGTCGTGCAGGGGTTATCTCTCAGAGATTGTGTACATGCATGGCAGAGCAGTCGTGCAGGGGTTAACTCTCTCAGAGATCAGCCAACAAAACAACCAAAATAAAAGCTGCTGTGTGAGCGAGCAGATGGCAACTGTGGTGGCCTCGTTTGCATACAAATACCTCTGGACCTTGTAGTGAGCGCACTCTCCCAGCGACCCAGCATGTCAGAGGATTACCGCATGCCCCCGTCGAGTGGCTCCACCGGGGCCTTGGGAGCCTTCTGGGCGGCGATTACTCGACTCTAGGGGACAGGCTATAGCGGCTAGAGCTGGGGTCCCGGGGGGGGGGGGACGGTCACGCCTTGTTGTGCTGTCCCCCGTCGCTTTTTGATGACATCCTCGGACAACCAGCTTCACTGTAAATAGAGCAAACCAAACCCCACAGGGAAACATGGCGAGAGGCTTTCCTGTCCTGGAAAATCATTTTCCCCTCTTCTTAAGACTGGCTTCAGCAAGATTTGAACAGGTTCTGCTGGTTAACAGGCTCGTCCAATCACTTCCAAGTATTTTTTGAAAGCGCCTGCCCTTATAAAACAGTTTCAATGGACGGCTCCCAAGATGGTTCTGTGTAAACAAACCAGCTGGTGTGTCAGATTAGTTCTAGGGATTGTTTGAAGCATCACCCCATAACATCATAACATCATCACCCCATAACATCATAACCCCATCCCCCCATAACATCATCACCCCATAACACCATAACATCATCACCCCATAACATCATCACCCCATAACATCATAACATCATCACCCCATCACCCCATAACATCATCACCCCATAACACCATAACATCATCACCCCATAATATCATCACCCCATAACGTCATAACCCCTTAACATCATAACATCATAAAATCATCGATAGCAGAGAGGCAAAATGCAGAACTTGCTACCACTGGCTTGGCGAGAACATAAACATTTTTCAATAAAAACGTTACCCAGCATTTTATTAGTATATGCCATAACTTTAATTTAATTCAAACAGCTTCCAGTAAAAGACAATAGTTAAAACCAGTAACGGTTACAGTAATGGCTCTTGTCCGCAATATCTTTTGTTTTAGTGTATCAAGTAGGAGCGCTCTGAATTATTTAGACTCCCCAGTTGCCACTCTGCCCGTAACAACACTCCCAGAGCAGCGAGATGAGAAATAGGCATTTTTCTAGAACCTTTAATGATTGCTGTGATGGATGGCAGCGCAGGGTGTGGGCAACAAGTGAAGGGGAAATTATCCAGAAAACAATGCGATGCATGAAATGACACATGGGGTCTTCTTAAAAAGCTGTGCACTCTTTGGCGGGTTTCTCTTGACGGTCTGGCGTGAAGGTGTGTTTGCGAGAGAGGGATGGGGGGGGGGGTGAGTTGATGGCGGTGTTATTGGTTGACATATTACAATATAGACGTTCCATTACTTGTTAAATAGCACCCCTAGCCCCAGCCCAACGCCTTATGGAAGACACGTTATTAATGTCTGTCTTCGTTTCCCATGTGCTAATGGACAGCAGAATGCTTTAAATGTTGAATAATGTCCCCCGTTACACAAACACACACATATACACACACATCATGCACGTGTGTGTGTGTGTGTGTGCGTGCACACGTTTATATGCAATATAAAGAACAGACATGAATTGGCCAGTAAAATAGGTAATTTAACACTAAACGTGGCCTCTTTAGCCGTCTGGCGATATGAGACAGAGATGTTTGATGGGAGAGATTAGTAGAGTTAAATAATGTCATTTGAGCTAATTCACATGGTTAACAAGCAACCAGCAAACACACCAACACTTTATCTGGCCCACGCTGACTCTTGCAGCTAAGGAATTGTGGACATTTTGGGAATTATACGCACAGATTTGTAATGCATAACTAGCATCCATCAATGCATGCAGCCCTGCAAGGAATTGAACAAAACCTGTGCAACAATATTCAAACTGCAAAAAATCGCATTAATATAAGAGACATAGTTGTTTAAAATCAAATATTATAATGGGAGGATTTGTACAGTACCACCGACTATATTATAAGCCTGCTGGGATGAATTCATTATTAATTCAGATTCACATTTCCGCAGATCACATCTAGGACAGCATTTGGAATATTCTCCATGGTGTAGAGGAGACAGATTGGGTTGGACACAGCGGGGTGTCATGAAAACTGGTCAACAATGATAACAGCTTTTAACAGTTTTTATACGGCTACATTGAAAATAATGAACAACACATTTGCATTTCATTAGTTGCATTTCAACATCACATACCGATCCTCTATGTATGAATGTGCCATGTATACTGTAACTTGTGGTATTTATAGGCTATATTTTATTTAAACATCTGCCTGACCTGGCTTTACAGAGGTTTCATTGCACCAGAAACGTTCCAAAGATAAAGCGATTGAAGATGCACCAAGTAATGAGGAAACGTGCTGGAAAGAAATACCCTTTATTACTAATGTATGCAAATTGCTGCAGAATGTGATTTGTGTCTTAGTTAGCTGGGCATGTAAATAAAGCTTACTGCATAAACTATGTAAATGATTATGCCCTTGGAGCTGTAAAGGTGTAATACTGTATTGAAGAATGAAACAAATGGTTTTTAACTGCCATACTTTGGGGAAAGTGACAAGCGATGCTAAATCATTTTTGGTTAGGGTTAGGTTAAACATACTCACTTCAAAATGTTTGTTGCAACACAATTATACTGTATATAAGATAGGTAGGTTTCTGAGAAGCTATCGGCCAAATAATTTAATATTTTGATTGCTTATCTCCACGCACCATGCGCGTGTGCGCACACACACACACACACACACACACACACACACAGATAAAGCATACTGTACATGGTTCACTGTATTTAATGAGTATTTACTGTAAATCTGATGTATTTCGCAAATTGTGTGTAAAGTATAATGTATTATTTAGCCTCTTTGAAATAATAACTTATTTAGCTGTCTCTGTCCCTCCTGCTTAATGTGTGTGTGTGTGTGTGCGTGCGTGCGTGTGCGTGCGTGCGTGTGTGTGTGTGTGTCCATGTGTGTGTGCGTGTGTGTGTCCATTGTGTGTGTGCGTGTGTGCGTGCGTGCATGTGTGTGTGTGTGCGTGCGTGTGTGTGCGTGCGTGCGTGTGCGTGCGTGCGCGTGTCCGTCCCACATTTGTTTTGGTCTGAGATGCTGGGGCGCTTGGTGTGAAAGTGATATATAGCATCACAGTTGGGTAGGTTTCTTTTTAAAATGTAATCCATTACAGTTACTAGATACCAGGCTAAAATTATAATCAGTTACGTCTTTTTGGATTACCTAAATTTAATAAAATAAAACTTTCCATTAATTCACTCCTAATCATTGTTCTTTGAAATCCAAAGCAATGTACTGCGTTGATCGGAAAATCTTTCTATTTCTGTGACCGTTTATGTTGATTAAATAGATTAGATTAAAGTAGTATTGACGTTAACGAAAGGTTAATAAGAGAACAGGTGATTGTTTTATTAGTTTTTCTTCTGCAATCTTTCCTTTTTAAATGTAAAAGTAGCCCTAGAACTAATCATCTAATAAAAAATAAACTAATCTGATTCCACAAGTTTAGCTGGTAACTGAGATGGGTTACAGGCACTGTTGTTTTGTAATCAGTTACATGTAACAGATTACATGTACTGTTACTTCCAAACCCACTGGGGTAAATTGACTTTGATTTAGATGTTGTTGTCTGGGCAGTGAAATGCAGCGGTGGAAAATATCAAATCACACACCATGCCCATGTAGAATGCACCAGGACTTTACCTGAAAAAGTTGCCATGTTGCTGTGCAATTGGGCCCACCGTCCATTATCACGTGCTGGACAACGCTCGCGATATTTCACCCTTGAACGGAGCTGTGTCCCTCAATTAGCACGCTACTAATTAGCTCATTAGCTTACATTTGTCAGGGTGCGGAGAGGGGGAGGGGGAGCGTCACCTTTGTGGTGTGTGCCAGATGGGGAGGAACAGGATACCCACAATCCTTTTCTCTGCCCAGGCCTGGGGGGGTATGGGCTGGACGGCTCTGCCAGCATCCCAGCTGGTCATCAACCCTCTCTCATCGTTTTCTATCTGTGCTCCTTCAGTTTAGAACGTTCTCAGCGCTCTCACTGCCCCTCCTGCAGGGTTTTCTATCTGTCCTTCAGTTTAGAACGTTCTCAGCTCTCTCACTGCCCCTCCTGCAGGGTTTTCTATCTGTCCTTCAGTTTAGAACGTTCTCAGTGCTCTCACTGCCCCTCCTGCAGGGTTTTCTATCTGTCCTTCAGTTTAGAACGTTCTCAGCGCTCTCACTGCCCCTCCTGCAGGGTTTTCTATGTGTCCTTCAGTTTAGAACGTTCTCAGCGCTCTCACTGCCCCTCCTGCAGGGTTTTCTACTGCAATCTCCTTCTGGCTTCGAATGTTCTCAATGCTTTCTGTGGTTGTTCCTTTCTGAATTGCGTTCTTCTTCTCTGTATCTCAGCGAGGATGCCACTGGTCTGGGCACCTGTCCTCCGACAGGTGTGTGTGTGTGACAGAATCCCCACACTGCGGCTCTGAATGGGCTCACAGACAGGACGCGTGTGCAGCCAGTGTGAATGGTGTTATCTCTATCCTCTCACCTCATTGGACCGGCATCAAAGCAACACACAGTTCCAGTGGAAGACCCCTGTAAGGGTTCAATGCACCGCAAAGTGATATTACACTTTTGTAAAATGGTCAGAGTAAGTTTGGGATGGTTTAGTTAACGCACCAAACCTAACACTGGGTTTTTGCTTGTGTGTGTATTGAGTGAGGAGCTACATTAGCTTATATCGATGTTGCCTGGAAACACTTAAAAATCCAGAACATAGACACGGGGCGGTAACGAAGCACGATTAATACACTATAGCACCCCCAGAGATGTCTCATACTATTTAATATTTTAAATCAGTTTTAATTTCTTTATAATGATTCAGTTGTTTTCATTCTTTAAAAGAATAGAGTGAAAGCACGCATTAACACCTGTGCATTTGGACCAGAGCAATAACATCAATGTTATTGTTAGTTGACAGTATCTTCTGTGTTCATCTGCAATCCTTTGTTGCCATTGGTACTCCTGCAAGTATACTGCAACCATTTAAGGAATACAATAATTAGGACAATGATAATAAGGAAGATGTTTATGATTATGAGGAGCATATCATTCTTCACATGGCTCATTTAGTCAAACAAAGATAAATGTTATGATGGCTTCTGGACAAAGTGCCCATGTCTGATATGAGAACAATAGTATCTTTTTTTTTTAAACACTTTCTAGATTAAAACTGAACTAAAGTTATATTACAAAATATATTTTAAATGTTTTGTCTACAATATTGACCTAATGTGTTTTTCTGTCTACACACCGGAGGTTAATTCACTCACACAATTGATCACTTCTTTGATCTTCGCAAGATGATTCATGAGGAGCAAGCTGCAGAATCACGACGTTGACCTTTAACCTTTTCTCTAAAACAGGAGTGGAAGAGAGAGAAGTCTCAGCAAGACCTCGTCTTCAACACTCATCGATTATGGAGTCGGATGAGCGAAGGTCAGACCTCCACTCATCCGTCACTGTCCTCCTTTCCCTTCCCTCTCCTCCTCTTTCATCTCCTCCCCCCTTTCTTCCTCTCCTCCCCCCCCCCCCCTCCCCCCCTCCCCCCTCCTCAGCAGGGCAAAGTGAGAGACAGTGAAGAGAGGAGGCCATGTCTATGTTATCAGCGTTCACCAGACGGCAGCTTTGAGGAGGGACTGCCTTTTCTGTTGGCACTGAACTGCTGCGGAGTGCGGCTTCACCAAACGTGCAAGGCAGTGGTTGTAAACCCTTTTGAGCAGGAGCAGCTTGGGTACGCCAGCTTGTTTTACAGTGATAGCACATGGTAAATGGACTGCGGTTATATAGCGCTGTTCTGACCGTCCGGCCACTCAAAACGCTGTACAGTATAGCCTCACATAAACCCATTCACACATGGTGGTGGTGTCAGCCATGCAAGGCCCCACCTGACCACCAGGGGGAGCAGTTAGGGTTAGGTGCCTTGCTCAGGGGCACTTTGACAGGAGGCAGCGGGGTTTAAACCGCCCCGCCACAGCCACTGCAGCCGAAATGTTAGAAAGTGTTCAGCTCTGACTCCATGTCTAAATCGATGTATTATCGCTTGGCCTAAGAGAGCCATGCCACCTACGATGTTGAAGAACATAATATCAATACAGCAATGCAGCCAATATGAAATGTTTGCATTGAGATGTTTGAAGGTGCTCTAATCTCTCCTAGCATCACTCTGAAAAGCATTCTGCTGTCCAATTAACATTAACAGCAACAGAACCAAGGTGAAAACACAACTACCATCCAAGAGGCCCTGTCAGCTTGATAAACGGGGAAATAAATCCAATTCCAACCCATAATGAGATGTACCGGCTGTCTCATCCACTCTGTAATTTGCACCTATAATTCCCACAGAACAGTGTGATTGTCTCATGTGAAGTTTGCTGTGTCCATAGCAACAGGTGTTAAGATCAGACACTTTATTGATCCCAGAGGTCAAATTTAGGTACCACAGCAGTTCAGTGAAGAGTAGTATATTACACACACACACCGATGCGTGCACACACATGTATAGAGTAGTATACACGCACACACCTACACACATTCGCACACACACAGAGCCACATGCTGAACAATATAATGCAGGAGTATTTCCCAGAGAGAACAGATTATTATACAGCTGCTATTATTACCTTGTCTCTTGACGCTACAGATTATAGATATGATAGAGAGCACGGTTTAGTGCACAATACAGAGACACGCGTAGCAATGCTCGGCGTAATAACATTTGGGCAAAATTGATATTACGTAATAGTCCCAGCCATATACACTGTTTATATGCTCTATATCTTTTTAACACAGGCATGGTTCTTTGCTCCGCCATGTGGGGGTGTGAAAGCTCTCCGCCTCACGTTCCATCTTCATCAGGGGCTGACATTCAGCACACAACGGCCATGGCTAACTCCTGGTGCTCCTGTCATCTGCTACACAATAGGATGGAGACGGCAGGCTATTTAAAGAGCCCATTGTAAAGTTAATGAAACCCCTTAAAAACTCATCTCGATTCCTAAAAATTACATATTTATAAGTTCATTTCATGAACACAATCCCTCTATGGCCTTAAATCAGCTTGGTTCTAACTCTACGCTTATGCCTCATTTAGTTTGTGGGGCTTCCCTGCTGTAACCAATGACTCTGCATTTATAACATTGGAATATGTCATATATGTATTGTTAATTACCATGATTGCTGTAATTACTGAAATAGACCAGAAACAGTAAAACCAGACACCTCGCCACACATGGGACAGTGCATTCACCGTACATACTGTACATGTGCAATACAGAAGGGTTTAACCACATAATATTGATAATATAATCATTATAATTGACAATTAGGCTATATCCTTTTCTTATATGCAGCCTATTTGTTACAGTACATTATTTCAAGCCCATTCTCCACTATATTCCTGCGTTGTTACATGCTGTTAGGTTACTTTATTAATACCCAAAGGTAGATTCGTTTTGCAGTGAAAGAATCATCATCATCGCAGTTCATCATGACAGAGACAACAAACATGGATTCTAAAAGTTCCTAGAACCATACATATTCATACATGTACAGTATATGTAAAATAATAAGAACATATATCAAATCCATGAAACATAAAAACCGAGTTTTGTTTAAAATATAAAAATAGATTGACACGGCATTGACGAGCCATCATGATGTCTGTCACCGTCCTCTTAAATGCCCCGGGACACGCAAGCTAATCTCATCTTCACGCCAAATGTTTACGCTGCCGTGTTTTACTCAAGTCAGCGCTCAGTGGGAAGGCTGATGTGTGGCTCTACGGCTCTATTGTGCTGCGAGGGGCTCCCAGACCAAACCACGAGCATCTGCTCTACCTGAGGACACACCTGTACAGCAAAGCTCTCTTATGCAGCACATATGGGCTAACAGCCCACATGTTGCTCTGCTCGGAGTCCTCTGCGTGGATTCCTTGTTTTATTTTTTATTTCTGTATAATCATTTCTTATATTAACACCTTATTTTGTTTTATAATGTGCACAAATGTCAGCAGACAAAACAACTTCACTAACATTGTAATGGTCTCCTTGACAATAGCACATTGTAACTGTTACAGTAAAACATAATGATATAAAAATAATAATAGTTAACAAATAACTGCAAGCATAATGTTATGTTATGATGTTATTTGCTACCGCAGTAATTTACTGCACAGTTTCCCCACCATGTTGTACGATGCCAGATTAAGGTTTTCTTAATTCCTAATGACTTAACCGATATTGAGGTTTTCGGAAATCTTTTAGTAAAATATCAAAAGCAACTCAGTCTGAAGCTCATGCTGCAAATGTGATATTTGGTGAATTTGGTTTAATGTAGTGTGAAAGACTCTTCCACATCCCGGAGGCTCAGAGCAACTCTAGCAGAGACGTTTGCTGAACTACATGTCTACTTACATGTTTGGCTAGCTGGCTAGCTGGCTAGGTGATGGGATTCTCAAATGCAGAGCTGTTGCAACCAGGACAGAGACCACTGTCATTGCTCCTCAGGGTCACATGACGCAATCTTAATTATGCCCACCGTGACACCACACAGCTACCATTGAGCTCCAGGACAAATGCTGGTTGTCATTAACCTGTCATAACCTTGGCTGTAACAATGTATTACCTGTTATCCACACAATAGGTAATAAGAGTAAATATATTATTAGAATATCAACAAA
>JAODLL010082936.1:0-14892 GCA_026546735.1 Forbesichthys agassizii
TCCTGGTGCCACATCCTTGGGGGTCTGGGGTATGTTGGTGTGTAGGCTCGTTCTGTCAATGTCTTCGGGGTTCCATTGTCTGACTGAGATTGAGGTGGCTGGGGAGCGGCTCTGGGGTCCCTGGTGGTTTGTGTTTTGGGAATGTGGGAATGGGACTCCCGATTTTTGTTTGTGATTGGAGGGTTGGGATGATAAGTGTAACATGAGTGGTGGTATTACTTTTTTTTAATATATTGTATTGTTTTTACTCATTTTGTATTGTTTTTAATTACGTAGTGTGAAGCACTTGGTGTTACATGAATTTGTATGAAAAGTGCTATATAAATAAAGATTGATTGATTGATATAGGCTGTGTCCACTGGTACATATTTAAAGCATACGTTGCATTTGTTTTAATACCATTTAGAAACATTATGTAAAAAAATATTGTATATATACTTACCATTTAAATTTAATTTCCACATTTATTTGTTAATTACTGACGGAAGCACCGGCAAGTCCCACCATAAACAAAGCTATTTGTCTCCATCTAGTGGCTATATTAAATAAGAAATATATCTGGGGCGGCCAGAGATGAAGAGATTATTTGACTCGTTGAAAATGTAACATTGTTTAGGCAATGAAAAAACAAAATAACACAGTATATTTAGGTGAAAAAATGAATGTTGTTATGGTGCTGAACCCAAAAATTAGAATCTCCAATCGGATACAAAAGGTAGAACATGGATTCATTGCGTGCTACCTTTACCTCTTTGGGGTGACTATGGAAAAACACAGTGTATATTGGTGGGATTAATTATGTTATTTATATTAATAATTCATCATATAATTAATATATTATAATATTTCAGAAAGTGCATGTTAATGTGAATTTGTACTTCCTAAAAAACAAAGCTGCTCCCAAGAATTTTGGATCAACCTATAAAATGTAGTGTAAAAGTATGTGCACGTGGATAATAGGGGGCCGTGTAGATAACATGGAGCTCTGTCATGATGGGCACTCAGCACCTTAGTGTAGTGTAGACATGTGCTCACCTCTGGACACAGTAGTCTCTGCTGTCTCTTTAAGGTGATGATCACTAATGCTACAAACACATTTGTGATGGAGGGGACAGCTGCTTTATATGAATGAGGCATCACTTAATATTTTACATTTGTGAGCTTCATCACTCTATAGGCTACAGCAACAATGTGTACCTAATCTGTCGTTTGGAGGACAGTATGAGATATCCCTTGAACCACTGGCATATGTGCATGTTCTGTTTCAGGTTACAGACTTTGCAGTATTCCTGTGGACATGAAACGTTTTTACTGGACAGCTAAAGCAAAGCTACATGTCACTTAAACTATCAAAACTACTCAAAACTAACTCTAAACTAAATATAAAACTATCAATATGAACTTGTGACTGGATATCCTGTAATTTGTAGCATGTAGTATTTAAACAGAATGTATTTAATTACAATATAAACATGTCAAAAAACATATAACACATCTCTTCAAATCTGGTAGTCCTGTGCAAATTCTCTCTCTCTCTCTCTCTCTCTCTCTCTCTCTCTCTACTCCCCTTCTCTCCCTCTCTCTCCCTCTCTCCAAAATCAAAATTAACAGACATTTTCTTAAAAGACACAAATGGAACACACGTTCTGAATCCTCAAGCTTGACTTTTTTTCTATAATTTGAAAAGGCTTTCGTTTAAATCCCTCTGCCTTAAAGCTTCACTACATCCACGGATACAAGAACCAGTAATCAGAATTATGCCTCAAATGATTAAAGCAAGACCGTCTTAGCAGAGGCTTTGTACATTTTTGTCCTATTTTTTATTTTAACCACTAACCAACAAAATTCCTAATCATTAATTAAGAAACATTTTATTTTATGTAGGGCTGTCAGATGTTTTTTTCTATTTTAGTTTTAGTTTTTTTAAATAAATACCAATATTTGAATTAAGATGGCATATCTTGTTATAGAAATATAACATACTACAATAAAATATATAATTAATGTTGATGTTTGGTAAAAATATTATTATAATAGATTCAATTTTAATTGCGTTTGACAGCCCTAATTTTGTGATTTTGTTTCCTGATATTATGACACATTCTTGGTGTCATTACATTTGTCAGCAAATTCATAGAATACTGTAAAGTCAAGCGCCAATATCATGGTGAATTATTCTACTGAACAAAAATATTCAGAAGCTTTACTTTATTCTGCAACACTGCAAAACTCAAACTAAATTTCGAAATATTATTCTACGTGATATCACTGGGGTTATCAGTTATGTCAAGGCTATAACACACCAAATGCTTTGCTATATCTGACGTGAGATCTGTCATCTTCATTACCTATGTCGGTCTGTTTCAAGGCAAGTGCAGATGTCCGTGTACTATTGTACACAGATAATAGTAGAGTATTGTCTGTCAAAACAATAGGGTTTTTTTTTAGCTGTGCATGATCATATTTCTCTGGCTTTAATAGTCTATATCTTAGCATCTGAATCTATCAACCAGCAATCATGCATTTCAGGTACGGGATGCTTGCAGAAGCTATCCAATTCTCTCAAAATGAACCCATATAGTGTTCATTTAGGTCGGTGGGGATTTTCTCTGGATAAGAACCTAATGCAGCTCAACTGTAATGCTGGCTGAGAGGAGAATGTGAATAACCTGGTTTAACATGACAGAAGAACTGGTATTTTCCAGGTAGGTTTAACCTGGTTTAACATGACAGAGGAACCAGTATTTTCCAGGTATGTTTAACCTGGTTTAACATGGCAGAGGAACCAGTATGTTCAACTTCCACGTAGGTTTAACATAGTTTACATGACAGAAGAACCAGTATGTTCCAGGTAGGTTGTCATGAATCTGGTTTTCATCCCCACATAAAAAACGTGTTTATGTCTGAAAAAGTCCTGGTGTAAACTGATTTATTCACATCTCTCTCTCTCTCTCTCTCTCTCTCTCTCTCTCTCTCTCTCTCTCTCTCTCTCTCTCTCCCTCTCTCTCTATCATGTGGAGGGCTGTTTTAACTTAACAAATGCTTATCTATAGGTTGCTAATGAATGGCTTCCAACTATTTCTCTGCCTCCTCTTTTTCCACATCCCTCTCTTTCTCATGCTTCTCTGTTTACCCTCCCCTTTCCTATCATTATAAAGATGATTATTTAACTCCTACTGCCCCTACCTCACCACCACCCTCATTTGCCACCCAGAAAGTTGGTTAACATCTTTGGCTGTGATTTGAGTCATAGGTAGGCGTCCTGTTGCCGTAAGCAACAGGTTCAGAGTTACATCTGAAAAAGTGAAATATAGCAGCTTTTCTGTTAATCAGTGTTGCGCTACAATAAAATACTAAAGTAAATGTGTATAATTTGTTTTGCTTTGTTTTTGACAAATGTAATACGTTTAATGGTTTGGCATTCGTCAATTTGAGAATAAAGCATATGCTATTCTTTTCTATATGTAGGAAACATCCACACACATTTGTCAATCACTTGAGTGAATTATGCAGTTAGATGTACAGTACAAACAGTACAAACTTACCATCCACCACGTCTTTGCAGTGACATCATAGCACAACTGCCACTTGACGGAGCTGTCAGCCTCGCCGCAACATCCCGGCACAGCCGACATAGCCATGATCAGCAAGAGAGATGGATGGACAGACGGACGAATAGATAGAAGGTAAAATCCAGTCTTAAAATGAAGTGATGTCGGGCAGCCGTTTAGCAAAACAGGATTTAGGCAGTTCAGATAAACCAAGGATTCTAGAAGGATGATGATTAATCTTCTTTTAGTTCAATAGTCGATATCTTCTGTGGTTTCAAGTTGTTAGACAGTGTCCTATCCAGTCCAGTTTCTAAGAGAAAAGGTGTGTCTTAGAGGAATATTTTTCTTCTAAGAAACTATTTTCTGTGGCTATATCATTCTTTGAAGAAAACAACATGTAACATTAGTCACTAATGTAATGTAGAAATACAGCCTTAGAAAAAGCATTTTAGAAGTTAAAAATCATCTACAAAAATAATAGACCAGTCTCCATCAGAGCCCAGCCTCTTGTCTTTTACAAGCTTCCATCTTTTAAATGTTTGTACATTTTTTTCAAATTAGACATTTGTCCTTTACAGTTCCGAATTAAATTTCAATAATATGTGATGATATATGACCTTTTCTTTACAGGCAATGATTTTTGCTACATCCCAGTGTTTTTACTGACATGTTTGGTATCTTGTAAAGGTATCTCAAACCCAAATGCTTTGTTAGGCTCCAAGCCCATAAAGATCCAGGCTCAAGTATTAAAAGTCCAGTTCACATTACTTTAGGAAGGAAAAGGTTACTCTCAACGGGATCCCCATGTTCACACAGCAGTGTCAAAAAGTCAAATAAAAAATGCAAGTATCCTTTCAGAGTTTCAGTCACCATGTATCACTTCAATAGTCCAGTGTTGGTTCCACTCTCAATTCAGATCCAACTCCTTAAGCACCATGCTAACCTAGTTTAAAAACCCTGAACGTATTTTAACTCTCCCCCCATCTCTCTCTCTCTCTCTCTCTCTCTCTCTCTCTCTCTCTCACACTGTTGTTTATTTCTCTACCTCATTTCTGATTCCAGTGAGTGGGCTGTCACTCTAAGAGGGAGGAATAGCATCCACACACACACACACACACACACACACACCTCTCTAGCCCCACATGCTTCCTGCCTGGATGTTACCAGCTGTCTAAACACGCATGCACTTCAGCAGGAGTGAAGTCTTGAGCAAACACCAGGGAGAAAAGACACTAAAAAATTAGCAGTCCACAGAAAATCCTCCAATGAAACAACTTCACAATGAATGTCTGTATACGTCTCCCTCTCTCACGGCCCGTGTCGCTTGCTTGACCGCCTGTCTCCCGATCTGACTGACTTGTCTGTCTGTTACTTCATCCACAGTGACTCAGTGTCCATGATGAAAATAACACCGCTGACCTTTCTCTCTCTCTCTCTCTCGCTCTCTTTTTCTCTCTGTATCTCATCATCATTTCCCTTAGTGGGGGGACAGTCCAGTGACAGCGTGGTTAGGCTGTCTGTGTGTCTCAGCCCACAGCGCTGAGGAGACATGTCTTTTACAGTCAGAGGGCCACAACTGGACCGAGTAGGAGTTAGACGGTTAAAAGGTCTGAGGTTTGTGCAAGCTGGCTAAGGGAAGGTCAGACCTCTACCAGCAAATGTCACACTGCTGTTTTAGGCCGGAGAGACCAACCGGAGGAGAGCCACAGAGAAGAGGAGGAGGAGGAGGAGGAGAAAGACTGCAGTAGTAGCAGTTCCTGGTGTGGGCCTCTTTTTGCGTCGATGGTGTTGAGATCCCGTGTGTGAGAGGAGAGGAGTGGAAAGGAGAGGAGAGGAGAGGAGAGGAGTGGAGAGGACAGGAGAGGTAACATTCAGAGAGGAGAAGATAAAGGATAGGATAGGAGAGGAGTGGAGAGGAGAGGAGAGGAGAGGTAACATTCAGAGAGGAGAAGATAAAGAAGGATAGGAGAGGAGGGAAGATGAGGAGAAAAAACATTTCAAGAGAGGAGACTATAAAAGCAGATAGGAGGATAGGATAGGAGAGGAGAGGAGAGGAGAGGAGAGGGAGAAACAACATAGAATATGAAAGAGAACAGAGATTTGGGAAAAGAGTGGAGTCACTCACACACCCACACATCAACAGACCAAAACAATCGTCTAATGAGTAGTTCAATCAATCCCCAGACTCCCACCCTTTGGCCAATTAGCTAATTAGCCTCCTCCAGAGGTGTAAACAACCAGCCAATCGGCTTTAAACACAGCTGCCCTGAGCCAATCACAGTCACAGAGAAGGAGCAGCAAGAGTCACAGAGGGAAAATTACAGAGTAGCACAAGTACATGCACACAGTGGAGGTCAACAACACACACACAAAGTTATACACATTAAAACACACAGAAAAAAACCCCATACTCAAACTCCCCAGAACCACAACAGACCTCACATTGACTCTGACACTAAACATAAATAATCACTCCCCTCTCTATGGGATAAAAAAATGTCCTCCCTATACTATACAGAACAGTAGCTATTGCCAAACACGCAGCTTGTTCAATGCTGTGAGGTGAATTGAATGTGACATCCATGCCACGACTTACACTTGTTCACAATCCAAACTGTGAAATGGTAATACAGAGGTTTGTGGTAGAAAGTGCTTTTGCATGGACGTATTTAAAACTCTTTTATACAATTATAGGTTACCAATTGCAGTAAAGCTGTTAGGATAAGATATGAGTCAAGTGGTTTGAAGCAGGCTCTATGTCAACCATGAATGTATACACAGTTTGGTTAATGATCTCTTATTAAATTGTCCAGCAGCCCTATATCTTACACTTGGTTAGGTTATACCTTAGGGTTATACAAGTAACGTATAGACATATAAATATATATAATGTATAGTTTTTCCCCACTAGAGGCAGAACAGTGGTATGCAATCTGCTTACATGTTTCCTATCCAAATACAGAATGACTTTCGCTCATAATTAAACTTTGGTAAAACATGATATTCTAAAATGTTACATAAAAAAAAAACATTAAGTCAGTGATTGTAACCTAATACATGTTGTCAAATTCAGTGATTATCTCCTCACATTCTTCTAGCCGCCCGTTATATGTGCATGCTGAAAGGGTAATCTGGTGTTTCTACACAGCCCTGGTTCTGTAAATGGGAACACAGACAAAGTGGTGCAGACCGCACAACAATATCCCCCATGCAGCCATGGCAATGTGCTTCCAGTGTGTCGGGCGCGCGCTTCTGAGGGAGAACTTTGACACTGAAAGTAGATGTGTATTTTTTTTGATCAAGTTCAAATATCAAGCTTTCTCCAGAATGACTGAACCTTTTTATGAAGTAGCCTGCATAATGCCTGTTTGGACCAAAAAAAGAAAAAAAGGAAAAGTAACTAAACTAGTTATTTTAGTAAACTAAATAAATACAGCAACCTAACAGTAGCGGTAATTATTCTTTATTATCATTTTGATCTGATCGCTTTACCAACCAGACGAGCTCTATGCATACATATTCTATACAGTAGAACATTTGAGCGCACGCGTGTACTGTAGCTGATGTTTCCCTCTAGTGGTTACAGAGGTACATTACACGCGTGGGAAATTAATACAAATGCCTCTGAGTGAAAACCTTTATCTAAATAAAAAACAAAAAACAGATGGAGCGTCAAAGAAAAGATCAGCTTCTGCAATAAGCACACGTAATAATGACAAGACTGGCATCTAGCAGGGTCTTCAGTTCTTCTGCAGGTTCGGCAAAGCACTGCTCTTAGAGGGTGGATAGCTGGACAGCTGGGGTCTCTACATCAATGTTCCCAAAAACAAGACTGCTATCCACATTAGCTTCCTTTCTGCAAGACAACAGAACAAACACATCTCTTGGTCGTAGTATTGCAGAAGACCTAGTCAGGGGTGACCGATATTGACAAAATGTGATATATATTTATCATGAAAATTGCAATATCGATATTTATTTAGATATTTTTAAATATAAGTAAAAACACAAAGGTTAGGGGAAAATGCATCAAAATATATGCATAACAACACATTTACAACTGGCAGTCATATTGGACTGGTACAACAACAGGAATTCCAAGATAGCGAGGATGCATTATTTTTGTTCATTATGTCATTAGCTTCCTCAGCCACACATCTTAATGTTCTGTGTAAATCAAACACAACTATGCCACACAGCCAATGGATGCATTTCTTCACACAATAAACTGAGTATTGCACTTTGCAATTGCAATTTTTCACATTGGTGTATAGACATTGTAAGCAATGTAACTTGAACATGCTAAAATAAACTTTACATGCAGTGTTGGGCAAGTTACTCAGTAATATTAATAAGTTTACTCCTTCAAAAAGTAATAACATTACTTTCCTTTTTACTGGGTATTAAAAGTAATTATTTACGTTACAGTTACATTACTATATTACTTTCACAATCACTACCCTGTGTCGCCCCTTCCGAAATCTGACAACCTGTGTAGCCAGCTCATTTTAGAATTGAATCCTCTTTATTGGAACATTAACCTTAGGAGAACAATCAGCCAAAGTGAAAACATTGCAGCCTCTCAAACCAGATGATTTGACAGGTTTGTCCAATAAGCCTCCCCTAAGTTTGCTAGGACCAGAAATCTTGTTCTTGTAACACAGTAATGCAGCATTACTTGGATTAGTAATAGGTGCTGCTAAGGAAATAGTAACTAGTTACTAGTTACTGCCCAACACTGTTTACATGTATAGTATAGGCTACTTGCTAGCAATAGTAATACACATTATACGGACATTCGGGTAATATTCATATTGTGGCAGCAGCAATAGCAGACATAGCCATATTTATGTTTCTGTATGGGTGTGTGTTATTAAACAGTCACTGGCAGTATGAAGGTGTGCGTGCGTGTGCGTATGTGCGTGCGTGTGTATGTGTGCGTACGTGCGTGCGTGTGTGTGTTAGCACATGTGCTGCTGACCTGTTTTTCTGAAGAAGTCTGCGAACGATGACCAATATGAAGACAATAAAAAGAAATCCAGCAACCGCTGTAAGACCAACCAGCCAGGGCTGCAGAGTCACAGACTCACTGCTGCCTGCCGCTCTACCTGGAAACAGAGTGACGTCAAAGAGACGTCGCTTTAACACTTTAGGATTGTGGGTACTGTAGTACTGGTAGTTATCCGCGACATCGCGAATAAATCATGTTTATCTTAAAACAAGGTTGATGTCGTACAGACGTGTGGCTTCTATTGGAGCATATACCATTGATTCACAATATCGTAGCTGTTTGGCTTGGTTCCAAGCATAAAGCCCATTTTTATATAATGAATTTCTGAAAAGTCTGCACTGTTACGCTGTATTGTACCACACCTACTAAACAAACACACACACACAGCAAACAATTCATAAAAATAAATGTATGTCTCTCAAACAGCATGATTATTGCATGTATTATTGCATTATTGACTGGTCACAATAAAAGTCCAGCTTTGAGCAAATATAGGTATTCTAGCAAAAACAAGTGTAGTTCTGATAAGTGTATATTATATACATAAAATCACACTCCACTTTTCAATTTAATATTGCTTTACATTTTTGTGTTAATTTGAAGTACATGTATACAATATTTCTCTGTGTAACCGCTTTGTTGTTGTGGTACAGTTAATCAATAACATAACAGTGCTGTTGTTACTATCCGGTTCTTCTTCTTCTTATTATAATTATTCTTATTATTATTGCTATATAAATAGATTGGATTCTGGTTGTGCAGCAGCAAGGTGTACAATTTGACCACTATTAATTGGCTGCTAAATAACTGTCCAGAACAGTGGCTTACCTTTGTTAGCGGAGCAGCTAAGGGCAGACAGAAGCAGACACGACAGAACCTGAACCAGAGACATATTGCACATGTACCGTACTCGGGAGAACTCAACTGTGTTAAGGCCTTGACTCATCTGTACGTTTCCACGTCTAACGTCTAACACAGTTCGACCCACGTTCATAGTCCAAAGGGATCGGCCAGGTGGTGATAATGGAAAGCTGGTTTATGGCTGTGAAAATGCTTTGTGTGTGTGCATATACGGTAACACCACATTAATTACCTGTTCAGAGCAGGTTATAAACAAAACAACAGACGTGCAGAAAAACAACCATTTCAGTGTTTATTAGCTCACATTGTTTCCTTTAATAGTAGGCTACATAGGCGTTTTCAGTGGCCCTTTAGTATCTTCGTTGTCAAGTCGACATAAAGGCTCATTTGTACTGTCAACAGATAAATGGGTTTGAAGGTGTGGTTTAGCTATATGTCTGGTAAATTAAGTGGGGTGTGGTTAATGGGGCTTTTGAACAGGTGCAGGGAAATGTAGTAATAACCATCTCTCTAATCAGGTGATCAGAATGTGGGAGACCATTAAACACAGCTATTTTTAAATATGTTGCTTTTTTTCTATGCAGCATGGTCTTTCATCCACATTTAAACAATGTATACGAGCACTAAAGACGTTTTAGCTAAACTCTTTAAACTATTCAGTGGTGCAGTGTTATCGTTTGTCAGAATGCGCTCAGTTATATCTTTTATTAACATAAACACTGCGTTATACAGGGTTATTCTATCACAAGCTTGAAAGCATGCAATTTCATTTGCATGTGGATGGAGAAGGTTTTTTATTTTATTTTCTTGCCGTTTACAAATATCTGTGTACTGTGTGGACTAGGCATGACAGAGCCTAGGCCTACACTATGTGGTGGACCACTGAACATTCTTGCCTAAATAAAGGGTTCAGACGTGCCATAACGTGATACACCCCTGTGTATGTAATCCCTCACAACAGGTTACAGAAAAGTGAATCTAATGTTGGCATCACACGAATGCAACTGCAATCTAAACCCATCTTATAGGTGGACGAACGAGCTGAATGTCATCACTCGTATCTGGATGGCCTTCTGTCAGCTTCCATTGGCTCACACGACACAGAGATGGGGCCGTGTATCCTGTCGGGGGGGGGAGGGGGAAAAAAAGAAGATAAAATAAATACTAAGACACAGACACACACTGTGTCTGTATAGTTGACAAGGCACAGCTGGTGTTACCCGTAAAGTGAATGAGGGTCTTAGAACAACTAAATCCGTGAGCTGATTAAAGGGTGACAGCCAATTAAAAATGTGGAGAGCACATTTGATTAATCTGATGAAATTCCAAGATGCTCTTGGATGGATAAATGGATGGATATTTGCTCTGTGTTACATTTTTTTGTGCTGATGGTCACACAGCATGATTAGCCGAGTCAGTTCACTAGATGCTCAGTTCAAGGACACGTTGTCTGGAAGGCTGAATTGAATAGCTGTGTTGTGTAACACTACTTACAGTGTTTCTACACAGAGGCAACCTATCGTAATCTCACCTGCTGAGTGAACAGTAAATAAGAAGCATTACATTTTAATTCTCAGTCTGGTCTCTAAATGGAACAGTGCTGTAATCTTTTTGTTTACAGGCCAAGCATATGTTGCTCTTAAATATTCTTCAAAAGGACCATGAATTTAAATGTAATTTAAAATCTGGATGTTTCATGGCTTGTCCCCCAAAATAGACATGCTGAAAAGACTGACACAGTAAATGTCAATGACACTGAAGATGAATAGTACGTTTCTCAGACTGCAGAGGCGCACCACCACAAACAATCCTATAAAACAATCATCCGGCCCATTGTGGCGAGTTATGCAGTAAGTTTAGACCATTTAGAAAATGTGAAGTTATTTCAAACACTATACATTCATTAGATTTAATATTCCTAGAAAATCAAATAAACATCAGCATTTATTTATCCACCCCCCCCAAAAAACAGCTTATCACAGAAGCCCATAATCATAATTACCAACATAACTTTGTTATTTCTGCTATAGTTCAGCAAGGTTTACTTTTCAGCAAGCTTGTCTTTGTCCTGACTGGTCATGGCTGGCATAAGGAACCCATAAAGTAAATAATGAATAAACAAATTAAATATAAAGGGAACACAATGGGTAGGTATATACCTGGTTACACAGGGTTGATTTTATCTTCTTTCTTCTTGTAGAAAGCTTCAGTCAGAATGTAAGCCCAGTAGAAGACTGTCATGGAGACGTTTACCACCAACACACACATGGTGACTGGATGGAACATGGTGCACTATAGCTGCTCGTCCGTTATCTTCCAACGACTAGCAGTGGCTGTCTGTCTCTCTGCCTGTCTCTCACCGCTGAGGTGGCTAGCAGTCCACCTTCTGTGCTCCTCCCACCCCACAGTCACTCCTGCATCTTTATACCTCCTGTTGCTGCTGGGGTGGGTGGTCTGGTAGATTAACCTGACACACCAGATGGATTGTTAGTTACAAGTCCATCCGGGGGAGCAGTCTGTCAAACCTGTTTGAACCCCCTCATCGCCACCCTCGCACAAGACTTGATTTATGCCATGACAAAAATAAATACACCTCAAATCAATGTGCATACAAAGCAGCAGAGGTTTGTGTTCTTTAGTCATAGTAAACAGAGCTGAAGTCTGCCTGACTTAAGTATGACTCTTCCCAAAAATAAACATTAATAACTCAAATGTGTTACCCTTGGCAGGGAAGAATGAAATCAGTTTTATGTTAAGTATGATGGAACATGTTTAACAAACTTTATCAGGGTATTACAATACAGATAAATCAATTTAAATCAAGATCAAAACTTCACATTGTTTAGCTGCATATTCAACTGCAAGTAAAAATACCACGTTCTAATAATTCAGCAGACAAAAAATAAAAACTGGATTTCCTTATCCATCATTCCATAGCTGACAATTTAGAAAAACACCAAATTTTTCCACACAATCCCAGAATCCAGGACAGATTTAAACTGTTTAAACAGCAAGAGAGACATGCAAGCCAGTTAAACTATTACCATTCTGGTATTGCCACTGTCCAGTTTGTATTAGCAAAATATACAGTACATACATATTATGTATCTTTATGGCTGGAAACACACACATTTGAGTGTTTGACTCCCATGTGAAACATCCTGGGTTGGATAGCTGACATTGGACTACCTGTAAGCATCCCAGAGAAAGATGCCTGACATTACAGAATCATAAACATCTCCTAAATTATAACCGTCAGAGTCCAACAGCTTTAAAGCCAATATCTGAACAAAATCCCAATTATACTCATTTCCATACTTGTTTGCCAATAAAAGTGTGTTGTCTGTTCATGTAATAACATGCAAGTCTTTTGAGCTGTTCCATCCATCACGCACGTTTGTCCAGCAAGAGGACCGCCATAGTCTCCTCAGCCCTGTAACCTAACCAGTCCGTCAGCGTACTGGAACTGGTCGCTGTTCTCGTACTCCAGCATGTCGAGGGCCACCTCGCAGCTCTCCTTGACGACCCGCTCCCCGTCGCCGCGGAAACGCTGCAGCACGGCGACGCACTCCTCCTTGCCGATGGAGCCGAGGGCCTCGGCGGCCTCGTGCCGGACCATGGGGTTCTCCTCGGCGCGCTCCAGCGCGGCCCGCAGTGCCGGGACAGAGGCCGGGTGCTGCACCTGACCCAGGACGTAGCCCACCTCGTGGCGGAACAGGGCGCTCGAGCACTGCAGACCTGCATGGCAAGGATCAGTCAGTTAATTAAGGTACGGTCAGCTAACAGGGTGCTCGAGCACTGCAGACCTGCACGGC
The DNA here is from genome assembly GCA_026546735.1 of Forbesichthys agassizii. Taxonomy (NCBI): domain Eukaryota; kingdom Metazoa; phylum Chordata; class Actinopteri; order Percopsiformes; family Amblyopsidae; genus Forbesichthys; species Forbesichthys agassizii. The sequence goes on from JAODLL010082936.1 coordinate 13,239, forward strand.
AAGGCTCAGTTAAGGTACGGTCAGCTTACAGGGCGCTCGAGCACTGCAGACCTGCACGACAAGGCTCAGTTAAGGTACGGTCAGCTAACAGGGTGCTCGAGCACTGCAGACCTGCACGACAAGGCTCAGGTGTCAGATGATACTGAGAGGCCTGCCGCCAAGCTCACCTCCACCACACCATCAGCCTTGGAATTCTCAATCTAAAACCACTTGCCTATCAACGTCCAGGTGTTTAGTTGTTTGTGTTCACCAACTTTAATAGACTGCAACTATTTCACTATAAATATCCCCATGTGGGTCTCATTGGATGAAGCTCTGCTAGCACCTTTGTTTGAAAATAAAAACAAATCGCATGTTGTTCTGACTACTGAAAATGTATCAGAACATAAAACATAAAACTAAAATGTCCAATTCCACAGCAAGACCAGAATGACTGTAGTACAACTCACACACACATTTAGTGAGAATTGTATTTTGGAATGGACGTTGGTTCCAGGAAATGACTGAACTAGCATGGGTACAAATGTATGTGCGGCATATTGGTAAATTACATTTTTATAATCTTTATTTGAGACAGTTGGACCAAAACAAATGAGTTATAACAAATGACTGAATAAGGTGACACCTGAGACCAATAGACCATCCCAATGACACCTATACGAGGCACAACCTCAAAGTATGTTAAATTACATATTACAACAAAACTGAGAAAGACAAACATATTAACCTACCATCTCCTAGTGCCAGTACAGCTTCCTCGCTGCCAAGGTTACGCAGGGCAAACATGGCTCTGTAGCGTTCAAAAAGCGGCAAGCTCTCATTCAATAGGACGGTCCGTAGCTCTGAGACGCTCTTCCTTGACGCAGGAGGGGCGGGGTCGACAGAACAGTAGGGGTTCACGTCTGTTGTCTCTCCTTCTTCACGTTTCCCTCCACCGCTCTGCAGCCACTCCAACCGACGGACAGCCAGCTGGCACGTCTCTGCCACCTACAGGAAGGTTAGGGTAAGGCAGTTAAACTACAAAAACGTTAATGCTGCCACACCAATTATATGCGAGTGCGAGCTCTACCACCCTCCTAGACATTTACTTATGCAATACATTTAGAAAGGCCACTCAGCCTTCCCTTACCGTTTAAGTTCATACAGGGTGTTATACAACAGTAATGATTCCAGTTTGTATTTGGCAAAACTCAATGTAATTTAGGGATAATATTTACTGCTCAAAGTGTTGTCATCCTACCTCAATGACAGGATCCCGGCTATACTCTTTCAACAGCTCCAGGACCACTGTATCGCCGATCGCACCTAAAGCCTCCCCTGAAGAACAAAAACACACACGCCTGTTTCAGTGCTCATGTCTATGAAGGGTTTATTTATATGTGATTATTGGAATGGTCTATAGAGCACGTTTCCAATATTGTATACATACATAATATTACATTAATTATGAAAAACCTACGATCAATCTGAAGCTAGATTTAGCTGTATGGACACTGCCTACATCAACCGCCCTCCACAGCATAATGCTGTTAGTGACACGCCTACATTGATGCTTTCATTGAAATGCGCAATCTTTCGATCACACACACACACACACACACACACACACACACACACACACACACACACACACACACACACACACACACACACA
>JAODLL010082937.1:0-14892 GCA_026546735.1 Forbesichthys agassizii
GGGAGAAGTACCAGAGACATTATATAGAGGAGACAGACCACTTAGAGAGTCCTCAATAGAACTCTATGGGAGAAGTCCATAATTGCAAAAATGGTAGTTGAAGAGAGTCTATTTCTTTCTATATGTGTTGTGCATGTATAGTAGTAATAGTTTAACCATCCATATGAAGGGTTTATTAATAACCTTATTTTGGGGCAAATTCACCGAACATTTAAAGTTTATCAGAAATGCAGTTTGTATGTCCCTGTGACCGTTGAAAATGCAGTTATGGCTCTCTTCCCATTAATTTAGACACGGTCTTCCTAATAGATTCCGAGAGGCGTTATTAAGATGGATGTTGAGCCGTCAAACTTTCCTGTAAAGACTTTGTCCATGCCAAGATTGCTGCCTCCCCGCATTCCTTAAAGACATACCCTTAATCTACCAAGACTCTGTGACTCATCTCTTAAGAGTCAGTCACAAAAAAGAAACACACTCAAGAGTTAGTAAAGTTAATATGGTGCTAGTCTCACAGAGCCAGCCTTTACTTGCACAAAGTCTTTCACCCAGCGCTGGCAAACAGCGATATACTGTCAAGGGTGTAGCTGACGCTGACATCATGTAGCTGACGCTGACATCATATTGCTGCGCTCGGTCAGTCACACCAAGCAGGAATCTCCGCTGCTGAGAAATAAATACAACATGGAAATGTTCGGTTTGGATCTTTAACACCTATCAACATTTGAACAGGCTTTATGTTCTATGAAAGCAATACTATTAAGTATTTTAAAATTCAGAGCTGTTGTTGCTGTGTTAACAAAAGTGATTTAGTTAATTATGGAGTTATGGAATATTAAATTGTAAATCTTGCTGTACATGACATCTGGCTTACCATCAGTTGTGAACAAATTACAGGTGATTAACTTCTTTTTAATTTAAAAGAATTTGAAGATCAATTATTGGATCAGACATGAGAAGTAGGCAATTATTAGTTTGGTGGGAAAACAATCACTAATCACTAACCACTTCCCGGTATATGTAGGGCCAGCATGCGATTAGAATGAATGCCAGATTGGAAATCAAATACCACTGACCCTCTTATGACAGGGACCCATTTTGCTGCTGTGTGTACGAATAGTATAAAGGTCCGTCTTCATGAAGCCTTCATCACCCACTCTTTTCTCACGGTGCCCCTGACAACGAGCCTGACCCAATCAGAGAAGAAGCACAAAGGGCTAATCCCAATATTGACATCACTTGCTTTGCTGATACACTGGTGAACAAGAGTATCGACCACACCGGTTTTGGGCAGACTTTAGAGACGAGATCTGTATCGTTGGCATAAATGGACCTCATCAGGCCTTCTTAGTGTTAAATCGCTTCTCTTGTCGAAGATTTCAATGTCAAAATGCATTGCTTACGGGTACATAAACATTGGTCTTCATCATAAACCCAGACATTATTCAGTATAATTATGCGTATTACATGCATATTCATAGAGTAATCTACTGTAAAAGAGAAAAGTAAAAAAATGTAATCTAAAATACATGTTACATACGTGTCTATAAGTTTCAAAACATCATTGGATTTCCCAAAAATTGTATTCAATTATTTATTCAAATGTATTGAATTCCTTGAGGTATCCAAATTGTATTTAGCAAGATGCATCTTCTGTATAATCCACTATGCAGCTTTTGGGCATTTAGTTTTAATAAATGTATTGCTCTACTGTATGCATGCTTCAGTGCTATTGAGAGCATTTAAAGTGTAACTGCACCTCCAAATGGGTTTTTTGAGAGGTAAACTAAGTAATAGGACTGATCTGTGATAAGACACATCAGTGCTTGTGTTAGTTTTGACTAAATTCCCGTTTTTACAAAAATCTGCATTTTATGTGCTGAAAACAGAACTAGACGTCATATCCGTTAAAAATTCCCCCAGGACCTGGCTGGTTTTCCTCGGTACATGTACGGCGCGTTTCTTTGTGCTTTGAACAGGAGAAGCAAGGAACGGCAAGATTGATCCATGCAAGACGAATACACAGGCCATGGAGAGACGTGCTGAGAAGATTTGATTGCTTGTGTGGTGTTGAAATTAAAGTTTATTCCACTTATTTCAAGTTTAGTACATCCAACTTAAAATGTAGTGACACAGTGTGCGCTATCTGCGGTTTGGATGCGCTCACTTTTACGCTTGCTAACATATGTACATGAGGACCTTAGTACGCTCATACATCATCAAATTCGAGCTGGGGTGCAGTTACAATTTAAAGGTGGAGTCAGGCTCAGAGCTGGGATGCAGGTACACTTTATAGGTGGAGTCAGGCTCAGAGCTGGGGTGCAGGTACACTTTAAAGGTGGAGTCAGGCTCAGAGCTGGGGTGCAGCTACACTTTAATCATAATAGTCCATGCTCAGCACCAATGTTATTCTCTTGGTCTTCACGGTGCTTTGTGTGATCATGGGAGATGCAAAGGACTACCCTGAACACTGAACTCTGTGTGTTTTTACATAGTTATTTTTAATTATTGTTTTTGTGTGTCCATGTGCAAAATACATACATCTCAAAAGAGAGGAAAGACATGGACCAGATTTAGCTAACAGCACATTTCCATCTGCAGTCCCTTGGGTAAAGTGAAGAAAGCGATCAAATACTGTACAGAGCAAAGCATGTCTGGTCCTAACAGCGTAAACATCAGCGTCCCACGCTCAGACACAACCTGGAATGGGCAACAAGGAGTATGGAATCACGTTGCCGACTCCTCTCCAATGAAAAAAGCTAGCGCTAGCTCCAGAAGTCGCTAGATGACGTCATGAGCTCATTTGCATATCGACGGCGTCATCGCATGTTAATTTGAAACTCAATACAACCGAAATCCCACTCCTGCGGCAAGCGCTGTATTTCTGCCTGCACACACACACACACGCACTCGCACACACACAAAAATGTCAGTAGTCGCTTTCTAGAAATACAGTCACTAAGAGGGTCTGAAAAGTCGTTAAATGTAGTGACAGGGTCGCCTTTGATGGCTAGGTGTTTTTTTACCCGTTGGCCACGTCAAACGACATGCATGACAAACAGATCCTCTCCCATGTCGTCCTGCATGTGTATCGTCGTGATGACAACGCTTATTTATCCCCCCGCCCCCCCAGCTTCCCCACCGCTCCCTGAACAGCGAGGAGCTGGCGTGCATTCTGGGCGATACCTGCAGTCAGATGGGCGGAACATCTGCGAGCACGCTGGTCCGGTTGTGGGTGTGGGGTTGGGGGGAGGTCGAAGGCTGGTCCTCCCCGCCAGGAACCTCTGTACTGTGGGCGAAGACAGACGGTCCCTCCCACCACCACCAGCCCAGCGGGAGAGAGAGGGGGACGGAGGCAGACAGCCAAGCAGCACCACAGGGGCAGGCTGCAGGTGTACAGTACCGTGCCCTCCTGTCCGTCACTCAGCGGCGGCAGCAATTAGCAGTGAACTTGGCAACGAACACCAAAAGTGCCACCGCGAGCATTTGGCATAGTTCGTCATCAGAGCCATAGGTGTCTACCACTATGCACCCATATGCCAAAGTGGCCTAATTGGTGGTGTTTTCACTCTTCTGCATTTAGTGTGTAGGCCTGTGGTACAAGCCGCCCCCTGAGCAACATGGAGACGCTGTCTCTGTGTGTTCTCTCCTAGCCTGGTGACACCATCCTCATCTCACCAGCGCCAGTATGGGTCTGGTCAGGCTTGAGCTCAAACCACCAGTGGTTCCTAATAATTGGCGTCAGGCTGGCAACTACGGGTGTAGTTTAGGTGTAATGTGTACGATGTATATGCGAGCGCTCTCAGAAAGTTTGAACAGGTCTGGCCTCAACACCAGGCCACAGACCGATCCGGTCTTGTTGGGGGGGGGTGGCGAAAGGGGTACGGCGTAATGGTGAACGACGGGGCCAATATGCTTTGAGTCTGAGGATTAGCTGATCTCCAGGGGCCTGGGTTACGCAGGGGGCCACAAGGGGAGGAAGTTAGACAAAGCGCTCGCTGAACCCCACGGCCCTGCCACCTAAACCCTAAGCAAACTCGAGGTGATTGCACAACAAAGGCACAATTATCCACCCCATGGATATTGGGGTGAAACGACAGCCCTGTCATTTATCCCTATTAGCCATTTGCATCTCATGAATTCTCCTCCACACACCTATTCAGATTACTCTGCCCTATTTCTTAGTTTAGAGATGACCTTATGTTTTTAGATAAATGCAGATAAATGCAAAGGACTCATTTAAATATGCATTAGCATTACGCATTAGAATCACCGCGCCACTCCACAATACCCCTCAAAATCAGAGGTGACAATTCTGCACACAGACTCGGACCACGTCTGCTTCTCTGAGTTTCGGCTCCTCGTATATATATACTGTAAATCAGTACAAAGCTCTGGTATGTTTCAAAAGTGCCATCTCCAACGCTGACCTCACGCACCCCATCCGAGTGAGACTTTGATGGGGAGGTTCGTTCACCAGATGGGTTCGTCTACTCCCAATCAATGTGCTCAGACCTTCAAAACGCCGGAGTTGATTTGAATCAGTGTGGCAGAGAGAACATATACGGCCCGGTCTGTATTGATTGGTCAGCCTTGATACCTGATGGAGAAGCGAAATTTGATGCTTTATTACTTTGCCTACTGCTGATCTGGTGTGTAGGACGAACATGAAAGACCCCATCCCATTACAGAAGGTGGATGCCCCAGGAGAAATCGATGACAAATGTCAGCGCCGAACAACTGGTTAACCAGAGATAATCTCTCTTTTCCCTGCCTCCACAATCTACTGTCTGTGAGCTGCCTTACTTGGACCTGAATCCACACACGGTCCGGCTAGGCTATTTTGGATTGAATGTTCTGCTAATCATCCTCCCTTGGTTGATTAGGTTGTTTTGGAGATACAATGTAACTGAAAATTAGGTATAGAAACTATACTTAATTTTTCTGAAAAATATCAGGACCGTACGGCCCATACAGAAACATAATTAGAGAAATAAGAGTTTTAAAAAAAACACCCTGAACACCCCGGCACAGTTGACATGTAACTGCCTGGTTGACATCTTATAGATATGTGCTGGTCAAACATGTCGCCGTCGAAAATACCCGCAGATGATGCTAAACCAACTCACATTATGTACCAGTATCCCCCCCACCCCGCCCCCCTAACTGCCCGAGTAGGCCTGACAGCTGTGCCCTCCTCTTCCCTCGGCCCGACACGGGGCTGATGAGCGGCGCACGCCAACAGGTAGCTCCCCCAGGTGGTGCGTTGTCCGCTCAGCTTGCAGAGCTATTGCACACCGGCCCTACAAAGCTGTGCTTAATTAGCCAAGGGGGAGGAAGGGGGGGGGGGGGTTAGCATCGACCAATTATGAGTTGCTGTGAGTTGTTTTTTTTGTTTTTTTTATCTTTTCCCGGGTGCTGAATTATGGATTTAACCATCTGGCCATGCGGGAGGGATGGAGAGAGGGGGAATGATATGCCTGACAGACGGCTTTAACAAAGCTGCGGTGAACGCGGGGCGTGTCCGAGATCACAAGCTGAATTATGGCAACCGTGACTGAGCTATTGTGTGGCGTGATGGGCTGGCCACTCACAGCTGGGGCTGCCCAAATTGTTCTTTTATGCTTCCTTTATTCTGCTTTATTGAAGCCAGAGGGGCTTCAATAAATGATTAACTGACATCAACTAACAACATGAACCCACTGTCAACATCTCCCTCTCAATCCAGTCCCCTGCTCATTTGTCTTCACCACTGCTGTCCCCGTGTGCAAATGGGCAGACCTTGCTTGGCTGACTACGGCCAGACCTCCCAAAATTAGTTGGAATAACAGAGCTGGTGACGCCTGCTTGAGGTGCATAATCAAGCCAGAATGGAAGCCAATTGTTTCTACCTCAAGCGAGAGCTAAAAGAATGGAAGCCATTTGTTTCCACGTCACGCGAGAGCTAAAAGAATGGAAGCCATTTGTTTCCACGTCACGCGAGAGGTAAAATACACATTAGTTTCAAGACTTTTCAAGATGTTCATTTTTTATGCTTTATTTCAACCAAACCATTTCGCAAACACAGTTTGGATATTGAACATCCTATCCCAACCCTCCCGAATGTATTATTCTTTCTACATCTGGTGTCCATTTGGCATCTCCTCCATTCCTGGGGCAGCAGGAGCAGAGGGAACCAGGGCTACCTTAACAAATGCATTGCCCTCCTTCCACCACCACCCACCCCCCACACACACATCTTCCTCTCCGTCAACTAAACTTGATCATGGAGCTTTCAAGTATGTCAGGGACGCCATACTTTGCTCCTGCTCCTAGAGGGAAGCCCCACCACTGGTACCCAAGCCACAGATCGATTTATCTGATCTCAACCTCAGTCTCCACCAAGAATCCAGTTTTAAAAACACAAAAATATTCACAACAAATTATCATAAACACATCCAGCTAAATTGACCGGGAATTTTAGATTGGTGGAAATTACACCTCATATTACATTTTCTTTCTCCCCAGCGAAGATCCATTGAGTACAATGTGACAGCATTGATTTATTTCATGGTGAGTACAGCCAGTGTGAGAAAATTATTTGAGCATGTCATTATCCTTTGGATTAGGACAAAAAAAATCCTAACAAAAATAGTTAATAGTTATCGTTAAGAGGCTGACCATCCTGATCTCGCGAGCTTCAGTTTAAGTTCGCCATGAGAACCAGTCTGGTAAGCCTCGGAATCATTTTGAATGTGTCCAAGTAGCAACTGAACTTTACAATCAGCGTCGTGTTTATAGCTATACGAGCCATGTTATCCAATCAGTATCGTGTTTATAGCTGTACGAGCCATGTTATCCAATCAGCATCGTGTTTATAGCTGTACGAGCCATGTTATCCAATCAGCGTCGTGTTTATAGTTGTTATAGTTTAGGTATGACGACAGCGAAAACGACCAGATGGTTCATCCAATCAACTGCCAAGTATTTTTTTGACTTTTTTTTTAACAGTTTCAATGTACGGCTCCCCAGATGGACTTGTGACAGCAATTCCTCTGGCATGTCAGGTTAGGGTAGGTTAACTTTAAAATGTATTCTGCTACAGTAACTCATTTCCAATAGTTTAATCAGTGGTGTCATTTTTGGATTACCTACATTTAGTAACATATTCTACTACTACAGGAACACACAGGCTTTTATTGGCTGCTGCTGTTGGGAAGGGGGTTGTGTGTGTGTGTGTGTCCGTGCGTGTGTGTGTGTGCGTGCGTTTGTGTGTGTGTGTGTGTAAAATGTATATTTTTTCCTTTCATGGAAAGTGCATTGGTGTACAAAAACCTCATATGCACTTGAATGGTTAGATTCGTCGTTGAAGAGGCTGTTGAAGGTGTTCGATCAAGGTCCAGGTGATGTGTAGCTCAGTACTGCTAGGTCAAATTATGACATAGAATGGTGCACTGCTTAAAGTGCAAGTTACATTTTTCACTAAATTTAAATATACTATTACTCAGAAATTAATGTTTAAAATGTCAATAGATGATTTTAGATGTTTTACAAGAGCTAAAGATAGAAAACTACACAAAGCATTTTTAAGTGCAGTGCTCTTAAAAACTGTATTTTTTTCTAAACCAGCCGTGAAGCCCTATCTGCTAATAGACTCTGTATTTAAATTAAAACAAGTCTGAACAGTTGTTGTTGATTGCTTTTTGCTGGTATGTCTAGTTTTCATCATGAAGCGATATTGTGTACATGCAGGTTGCACGAACTCCAACTTGACAGGACATCTGTCTGAAGAGTCTGCTCTTCGTTGGGGAAAAGGAATAGAGCTAAATAGCTTCCGCACATAACACATACTGTATACCGGTAGTGTTATATTGGGACAAGTGGGCTGACAGTTGTATCCTGATATCTAATAGCATATTCTACTGCAAACACAGCGTTAGCTATCCTTACGTTAGACATCGACTACGGTAGGCAACTGTACTTAAGATACCTGTCCGATATGCCGCTGGTCTTTTTCACACACCATACATTAATTTCACGCTGATGGCTTATTTCTTCAAATCCTTGGTTGTTCCTGGTCTCTTTGATGCCTGACAGGCTCATAATTATACAGCTATGGTCCCTCATATCTGTAAGAATGAACATCACTGATCTTCTCAGTGTCAAAACTAGTGTTGTGATTCATATTTCTTGTTGTTATGCTTTAGCTAGCCTGGCAGCAACACCCTGTGTGACGTCAGATCAAGTTTTATTTAATTTTATTTGGTTATTACAAAACTCTTACAAAAACAGATTATAGTTATTCAAGTTAAAGTTATTGTAGTGGATTTATGACATCATGTTTTGAAAATGTTCCTTTTCTGTAATTTTCCAACACAATAATGAACATTTGTTGTTATCCTGCAAGTTGCACTTCAAGAAGCACACACACACACACACACACACTATGACACACACACACAGACACACACACACAGACACACACACACACACAGACACACACACACTATGACACACACACACAGACACACACACAGAAACACACACACACACACACTATGACACACACACACCCCCACACACACACACACACACGCACACACACACACACACTATGACACACACATTCTAGGACACAACACAAAGCTACAGAGACCCTGCGCACCCCAACTCCCCTGGCACAGAGCCGTTGTCTCTCCAGCACAAAGCGGGGCTCATGATCTCATTATTAAGCCAGCGAGCATTTCATTGAGCCAATTATGACGCCCTTGTTAAGATTTGATGCTTGATCAACTCTAAAGCTACACGGTTGTCTCCGTCCTGTGTTGAGTCGTGCCGAAGGCTCTTGAGCTCTCGTGGAGGCCCTTGGTGAGACACACGGGTCAACGCAAACAGTGTTACTATGGTTACAGCACACACCACGAAAACTCAGTTAGATGAGTTGGGTCTCTATGGTCAAGACTGCTTCTCTTATTCGCGGTGAATTAGTAATTACAAATTACTTCAAGACAAATTATAAGAATAAGATACAAAACACAAAATGTTCTTCCACCAAAAGACAAGCTGGCCATATTTACTCGTACAGCACACATATATTATGTACAAAATATGTAGAAAATGTGAAGAATATAGCCTACAGTATACAGTATATATACATATATAATATATATTTGTGTATTTCATGCCATGAGTGATTGCCACTCATTGTTAGAGGCAGTCCTGTAATCAGCCCAGGGGTCCCTGGGGGGGCATTACTGTGGGGAATCTTGCCCCTCTCTATTATCCCATTTCAATATTGGCGTGAAAAAAGGCATACGTGTGGCGGGGCAATTTGGTTGTCCTCAGGAGGGGGCACTTCCGCTCAAGCAGAGCGCCCACCTCAGCCCGCGGTGAATGCTGGGATGTGGGCCGCGGGCCACGAGCTGTGGGGTAGGGTGTAGTGTTGGGGGGTGGGAGCACGAGTGACAGGCACTGATGGACGACCAGGGCAGGGGCCTCATCTGGCCCCATAACAAAAGAGGGGATGTGAGTTCCATAGGACCTAATGAAGAGGACGTGACATGGTATACAGGGAGCTGGAATGTGTGAGCACACGCATGACACAGACGGAGTTGCATGCAAATGAGAAGTGATTCAATGGTAAACATTAAGGCTTCATTCAGGATACAAATGACAACAGACAAAAGGGCTATTTTCTGTTTAACGAGTGTACTATTGCATATGTACCGTACGTCCCACATAATCTATGTCGTCCTTTCTTTAACGAAGTTAATGGATGATTAAAAACACCAAAGTGCAGACAGTTCCGTCAGCCAAGGACAAACTTGATCTCTTCCAATCTCATCTGCACCTGCTTGAAACCCACTTTAATTAGAAGTCACTCAGAGCAAAAAGAAATAATAAAAACAGAGCCCAAAATGTTCCTTCTCCTCATCTCTCTCTCTCTCTCTCTCTCTCTCTCTCTCTCTCTCTCTCTCTCTCTCTCTCTCTGTAAACATTCATTTCATTTTGACTTCACCCGCGACACGGCTGCGTATTCAGAAACCAAGAGGTGTGGTGCCACACACCTAAGGACTAATTGCCAACCCTGAAGAATCTATTTTGGCCTTTTTTTATCGGGAATTTGGGGATTAAAGTGTGGAATGAAAGGGCAGCGGGTGTCAGGGCTGCCCTTGGAGCGACCTGGAGATGCTTCCTCTGATGCTTGTGGCTTCGGGGGGGGTGTATGAACCCCTCCACGTTCCAAATGCAATTACAGCGGGGGAATTATGTCCCTCCTCAACACTAGGCTCAACACAAATTGGACACAGTATGTTTGAGTGAGGAGAGTGAAGGGGAAAAGCACAACCAACCCAAGCCCCCCCCCACTTGAATTCTCTTAAGGAGCCTTGTTTTGAGGATGGTCATTTCTATGTTTTGAGTACCCTGATATAATTGTTTTCCTTAAGGTGGCATTTAGAATATTTGTGAGTATGATGATGTGTCACTCCAGCCTAGTTCTGATCAACTAGGACGGCAATATGTATATGTTATAAAATATTATATCAACCTTTTACAACATGTGAAATGCTGACCTCGTGTAGGAAACTTGGCTTTATATTATTTACTGAGGAATACCAAAAGCACATGCAGGAATGACCCTTCAATTTATTCACAAGATAGCGGTTTGTCTTGACAACAATAGGCATGGTTTAGGTGGACAGACAGTCCCGTTTAAAACCCTTTTTTCAATGGACGCTTACAGAGGCCTTTGCATCACACGTTAGCTTACAGGGATTCGTGCATCAGACGTTAGCTTACAGGGATCCGTGCATCAGACGTTAGCTTACAGGGGTCCGTGCATCAGACGTTAGCTTACAGGGGTATATGCATCAGACGTTAGCTTACAGGGGTCCGTGCATCAGACGTTAGCTTACAGGGATCCATGCATCAGACGTTAGCTTACAAGGGTCTATGCATCAGACGTTAGCTTACAGGGATCCATGCATCAGACGTTAGCTTACAGGGGTCTATGCATCAGACATTATCTTACAGGGATCCATGCATCAGACGTTAGCTTACAGGGGTCCGTGCATCAGACGTTATCTTACAGGGATCCATGCATCCGACGTTAGCTTACAGGGATCCATGCATCAGACGTTAGCTTACAGGGATCCATGCATCAGACGTTAGCTTACAGGGGTCTGTGCATCAGACGTTAGCTTACAGGGGTCCATGCATCAGACGTTAGCTTACAGGGATCCATGCATCAGACGTTAGCTTACAGGGGTCTGTGCATCAGACGTTCAGCACAGAGTTGCTTATGTGACGTAGTGCTAATGGACGTAAGAGGCTGAGACTAGCAGCTAACTGCAGACAGCTAACAGTAAGTAAGTCCTATAGTCCCATGTGGAGATCCCCCCCCCCCCCCTCCTTCCCCACTAACCACAAGGCCACATGTGCGGCGTTGGGAGGGGGGATTAGTGTGCCACGTTAATCAAAGGCAGCAGATAGAGAGGTAGTGGGAGGGGCGTATCGCGGCACGCGGCTGGGTGCTGCTGGAGCCCCTCTGGTCCTACCGCCTTTTAATTAGGCTCACAGCAGGACGCTGCACGCACACACACACACACACACATACATGCACACACGGCTGCACGCACACACACACATAAATACACAGGCTCACAGTAGGACGCTGCACGCACACACACACACACACACACATACATGCACACACAGATGCACATGTGAGTGTTGACTGCATTCGTTTTATGACTTCATTATTCTGATGCCGTCGTCTTTGTGTAGTTGACTGTCCTGTATTGCCAACGCCTTTCATTGTGTTTGTGTACTTGTGTGTGTTTGTGTGTTTGTTTGTCTATGTGTGTTTGTGTGTGTGTGTCTGTGTGTGTTTGCCTGTGTGTGTTTGTGTTTGTGTGTTTGTTTGTCTATGTGTGTTTGTGTGTGTGTGTCTGTGTGTGTTTGTTGCTGAATGTAATTTAATATGGAGCCTGCTGTAAGAAGCAGTGCAGTGTTGATAAGGTTTGGGTGCTTTGGTTGGTTTGACTTCATTCCAACTAATAGAGACACCGAGGGTCGACTGTCCATCAGCCAGGACATTCAGCACATTTGGTCACTGACCTTTGACCTTGATTGGAAATGTCACTGAACCTAAATGTCACCCTGAAACAAAAGACTCCCAAATATCAAAATAAGAGACTCTACCTCACTGAGATAATAGTAAGGACTTTTGAAAGACACAGGCTGCATCCAAATAGTCTTTTTCACTTAGGAACCTTCCTAACTGAGTGAATGACCTGGAAGTATCTAGTTCCCAACCATGTTAAGAGCTTGTCCAATTCTATTATTGCTAAGGAAAGGTGCTTCAATGCTTCCTTTCCTGCGTCCTTTAGCATATATACAATTGCAATTGCTTTGCATAGGGATTTCTGGGTCCCCAAATAATGAGAATAGTGTGCTGTGTCTTTGAGCATGGGTACAGTAGGGTGAGATGGTGCTATGGGTCCACTGGGCTGTGAAGAGACTCGTGTCCAGTAGAGTGTTGAGATGGTGCTATGGGTCCACTGGGCTGTGAAGAGACCCGTGTCCAGTAGAGTGTTGAGATGGTGCTATGGGTCCACTGGGCTTTGAAGAGACTCGTGTCCAGTAGAGTGTTGAGATGGTGCTATGGGTCCACTGGGCTTTGAAGAGACTTGTGTCCAGTAGAGTGTTGAGATGGTGCTATGGGTCCACTGGGCTGTGAAGAGACTTGTGTCCAGTAGAGTGTTGAGATGGTGCTATGGGTCCACTGGGCTGTGAAGAGACCCGTGTCCAGTAGAGTGTTGAGATGGTGCTATGGGTCCACTGGGCTGTGAAGAGACTCATGTCCAGATAGATTATACTGAGGTCTCTGTGAAGCTGATACAACAGTGTTGTGTATAGGTTTCCATTTAAAATGGCTGTGAGATCCCAAACAGAAAACAAGGTTATTCTATGGTATCAATCAAGGTTGCAAAAAAGTGATTTTATCCATGCCAGGTACTCGCGCAATATGTCAAAGACTACTGATCTAAAATTACTATGCAAGAGGGCTTTACGCATAAGCGGAATGAAGGTTGAAATTGAAGTGCAATTATCTCAGTCTTACTTCAGTCACATTGGGGTTGGAAATGTAATATATCTAAAGGAATTTTAATGTGATGTTGGTGGTAGTACATTTGTCCAGCTTGGATTGAAATATTTATTTTAGATACCGTAGGTTTTAAAAATTCAAACTTCTTTTATTAAGTGAATATTAAGATCACGCCTGGGTTACTTTACTTTTGCTAATATACATTTCTTGGTATGTATTGTACATGAATTTAATCCCACTTTTTCTAACAAGTATTAGAATTGCCAGCTTATTTTATTTACTTATTTAGCTGGAAACTTTTTTTGAAGTAATTTAAAGTTGTGTGTGGTTTGTTGCACTCGTGTTGTGTTCAACGTGCTTTGTGGTTGATTTAGATTGAAATGTATTTTGTCAGCACATGAGGTTAGCTCACCTTGACAGTCACTTTGTGATGGGAATGAAAGATGAAGCAGGAGACTACTCCCTCTAAATGACTTGTCTGTTTTTAACAAGACTCAAAAAAGCCTCCAGCAGTGATATTATATGAGTATATTATTTACTCAAAATAACTTTATTTTATTTTATTCAAAGCCCACCAGGGTCCCAGGGTTTAATGACCAGTTTATTTATACTTAAAGGGAATACAATATAAATGCTCTTATATATCATGTCTGTTGATTAGCTTAGTCTCTAACTCTAGCTGCCGTTTATCTTCCACACTGGACACTGTGGTGTGTGTGTGTGTGTGTGTGTGTGTGGGGGGGGGGGTGATGGTGTATTGAGCTGTGCTGTGGATAGGCCACGGGTCAAAAGGCCTCGATGGTGCAGCTGCCATCCACCTGGGGTCTGACGGGCGTGGTCAGACCCACCACCCCCCACCAACCTCCTACAGCAAAGGGTTTCCCCTCCATCATCATCATCAAGCCCCCCCTCGATCCTAAAGCCCATTCCGTCAAAAGGAAGGAAGATGACCGTTAGGAATGATTACTTTTTGTCAACTGATTCCTCCTTGTGTTCCTCGGACACAGATGGTCTTAAATATGATGAGCTGCTGTGTGTAGAATACTTGACGTACTGCAGGATTTTAGGAGCATACTGTAGCTAATTGCTTTTTGTGTAAGTCACGTTTAAGTACGTTTTAAGTAACTTTTCCTTTTAAATGTTGCAGAATGTCACATTAAGGCATATAATCCAGAAACAGAACAGAATGTGGTAGTTGTTCTCCATTGGTGTGAGACAGTAAACTAAATGAGTACCAACCAATTATTTACTTCTTGCTTTATCATTCATGAGATGTTAATGAGCTGAGAAATGTCCCTAATTCAAAAAGATGTGATATTTAGATGTAATTTGATATTGGTGCCCAGCTGGTGCCATTTAAGGTGGAATTTTAAAAAGCTATACCTGGTACAAACATACTCTATTCAGCAAGAAAAATCACACAGTATAACATCGTCAAAAACCATAAATTGATAGAAATTGTAAACTTTTTTTTTTTTTAAATATATAAATCAAAGCAAGTTAAAACACCTATAACATGTGTACAGTAGTCTGGGACGGCATGTACGTGTTCCCCATGTGTTCCCCAAAGCACTTATAGGAGACCTATACACAAATATAGTGCATCATTAGCAGTAATGTGTTCATCCGCTCACTGTATTCAACATAATCCAAGAGATAGTGATACATCAGTTGTGCCACAACTCAACGGTCGAGGACAAAGAGCTCATCTCGACCTTTAACACGTCCCATAACCACTTCTTTGTACATGTGCTTGAACTTGGATTCCCTCCCTGGGGGGGGGGGGGGGGGGGGGGGGGGGGGGG
>JAODLL010082938.1:0-67601 GCA_026546735.1 Forbesichthys agassizii
TCTCTCTCTCTCTCTCTCTCTCTCTCTCTCTCTCTCTCTCTCTCTCTCTCTCTCTCTCTCTCTCTCTCTCTGTCGCTTCAACGGGGATTTCAATTTATGAAAGTGCTGCGTCTGTCTCGAGATTTAGTATTGAGATTTAGCGCTGTGTTTATCCTCCGTGTCTGCAGCGCTTGACAGAAAATAGTAACAGAGAGAATACTAATGGTCAGCACAGCAGCACGCAAGGACTGTGTGTCCTACCCCACTACTCTGCGTCCACGGCGAGCTGACGTCACAGAGTGCTGTTGAAAAGTAAATAGGCTACTGACTATTTATATTCATTTTACATAAACAAAATGATTTAAACTCCAAGCAACAAGATGTACAATATGTTATTGATAGAATAGGCTATATCTCTGCTACGCTGTAACGTTTTTACAATCACACACAAAGGAAAAAAATGATGTTTTTAGGCTATAGGCTATATGATTATGGGCTGATGGTCACAGACAGTCCATAGAATGTGGTAGCAACCTATGGATGTCCTAAATGCAAGTCAGCATTTGTTTGGAAGAAAGAAAGGAAGTGGATAACACAACACCTCCAATCCCTGCATCACTTGTTCTTGGCAGTACAGGTACTGCAATTAAGTGCCATCTGTTCTCGCAGAATATCTCAGCACAGACTGAGCTATTTGTTATAGAACTTGTGCATTATGTAACTTCTGTTGTTTTTTGTTTGGTTGTTTGTTTTCTGTTTGTTTTTTAACACTGGGCTTTGTTTCAATTTAATTAAATATTTTTTGTTTACCATTCCTGTTAGTTTGTATTTGTAGTTAGTTTTTCTGAATTAGTGCCAATAATGCAGTGAATGCACTTGGGTTTGAACTGTTTATGTTTGATAGCAGAATCACCTTTCTCTTTCTATTCTCAACATCAGTAGCTTTGTTTCTGCTATGGCATTATGCCACAAGACAGAGCACTCTTCCTTAAGGAGAGCCCTAGATTGATTATTTTTCTTCTTTTCTCCTTCCTTTTTTCCAGACACTTGTTTGTGCCCAGACAACTACAGCCTGAGCAAACTCAAAAGCCATGGTAGCACTGAATAAACCAGTTCCCACAGTCAACATGGTCAGTTAAAGGGACACCCCTCTTTGAGCCTAGAGTTAACCTTAAAGCTGCAATACAAATGTGTTGCTGTGTTGGTTTGAAACGCCTATACAGCTCATAGGTCCACAACATGCTACCCCTATTTGACCATCAAATCACTCAAACGAGTGTGGCTCGATTGAGGCTACATGGATGGATATATAGGCTATATAGTCCTATTTCACTTCGGGTGATGTCCTAATTCTATTAATAATAATATTAAAAATGATGAAAGTGGTGTGGTTGAGCCCTGGAGTTAGGGTAAAATGGATTGATAGTGGATTTTAGCATGGCTAATATATAAATAGCTGTGCACTCTTTCTACAACAGACCTGAGCTATACTTGGACTGCATAGTGCCTGCATGCGACTCTGGTCATGGCTGGGCTCATCATGAGGCTACAGTTGCCTGGATGGATAATCACACCTTGTTTTCCCTCTTCCCCACGCCTCCACTGTCTCTGGCTGTATTTTCTTTGAAGGCCTCAGCTCTCAATTACCCTGTCTGCGCACATGATCTCTCCCAAGAGTCTTTGAGGGGAGACAGTCACTGTATCGTGTTACCCTCACCAGCTGAAAACTTCATAGATAGTGTGGCTACAAAGGCTCCATTGATCCAAGTAACATGATATAGACACAAATATTTTATCTTTGACCTTACATTGTTGCTTGTAGTAATTTGCAGTCTCAGGTTGCTGTAAGTGACCTCTGATAGGAAACTGCTATTCTTTTATTATTTCACATCCCGTAGTAACAGTTTTGAAAGAACAATAAACAATGTATTTGTGTGAATGCTCATAAAAGTGGAAGAGTTCATTTTGCATGTTGACAGCAGTGGTTATGGGCTTTTTCATTCATTTAAGAATGACTTTCTCTTTAAAGCTACAAATTTAATTCCTAAGTGTCAGACACAAATGACACTCAATTAGCGGTAAATATGGAGCTCTACCTACAGACACAGTGAATCATAATGCACTGCATTGAGCTATGGGGCAGTACAGTACATGCAAGGTTTGTTGAAGGGCAATCTGAAAATAAAATGATCATTGACAGATTCTAAAGTGTATAATGTCCTTACTGTGAGTAAAGACCCATTATAACGTGTTAATAGTAAAACATGTCAACTTGAATTTACTATTAGCCTAATATGTGTTCTCAAACCATGACACCTTGGGATAGTGTACAGGAAATCTACTGATGCACAGGAAGGGTAATGTTCGTCCTTGTCACATCTGGTGATTTTATTTTAAGCACCCAATTGCAGAAACATTAAAATTGCAGTGATTTATTGATGACAGGGTTTGAGGAAACTGAACCCACAAATAATCTAGGATATAGACAAGATTATTTAGCCGTGGGCAGACACATGACATGGTATTCATCACATGAAGGGATAATTACAGATTGGGGACAGGGGAGGTAAAAATACACGGAGCAGGGGATATGGTGAGGACATCTACAGGTTGGGAGGTGAAGTGCAGGAACAGGAGAAATGGACAAACCCAGAGAGAGGCAGGACAGTCCTCACAACCACTGACAAAAATACAATGTGTGTACAAAGTGATTACTGCAACTACATTAATAAATGACTAACGCTTCCTAATGCTTTCAGAAGGTCTGTGCAATACTAGCTCTTACTGTAGTTGCCATATGACAGGTTTCCTGCCCAGACATAATGTCTCAAAACAATCAGTCATACAGTGCATTTTAGCTAAGTGTTCGTTAGCCCTTCAAGCACCAGCGTATGTGCATGAGCATTAAGATGACACACATCACACATCCCATCCCTCAAGCATTTACACATGCTGCAGGCTAAGGAAACAGCAGGCTTCCTTGAGGCCATTACAGGTAATAACACGGCTCGCTTCTTGTCAACATCAGATGCATTCTTCATGATTTTGAAATCCACATTTTATCGCTGGCTGTCAATAGTACTGTAGTCCTTCTTCCCCAGTGTGACGATAATTATTAGCAGAATTACATAGAGCCCACACATGTTATTATGTTAGCGCTGGTAAGAGGAAAGACAGGCAGGTCCAGAGGTTTCACCACCTTCTTTTTTAAGTGTCGGTAATAAAATGGAGTTGCCACCTCCTGCAGCCCTCCTGGCCAATAGGAACGCAACTAACAAGGTTTTACGTGTTCCCACAAAGAAGTGTGGGCATCCCCTGCATGGCTTCTCCCATAGTCCTCGACATGCGCAGGTAGGACTGACTTCATGTTGGCATCTCTCTCCGCTCATCTGTCTCACTGATCTCCAAGCCTGCCTGTCTCTCACAAAGGAAAGGGAGAGAAACATGGCAACCCACAGCTCCAACCTGTCCAGGTAAATCAATCAGATTTTGGTCTCTCATGATTACAGTGAAGCTTGGGGTCTGGCACTAGTGCAGTAGGTAAACACAGCACTTAGATTGTCATTCAATAGGTGGACTATAGTGTTCATTCTCTTGCATACAGTGTTGTTGTGTAAAGACACAGATTTTAGAAAAGCATGTTCTTCTCAGAGTCACTGAATGTATTTAATGTAAAAATATTGTAAGGGTGAAGCTACAAAGCATGGGCCATGAGCTTTTTATTCAACTTTTTATTCAACTGCAACAATAGCCAATATACCATGTATCTGTATATATATATATATATATATATATTGCTGTTGTTGACTCATGTCAGTACTGTATAATGTATTGTATACCATGTATCTATATGTCTTCCAATGTGTCTTTATTTTACAATAGAAAAAATCATATGTGTTTACAGTGTCACAGTCAGTGCTATCCTATAAGAGATATGTATTGTAGTAAGATTCTCATTTGGCTATCACCTCTCAATTGGCCTGCTCACTCATATGCTGTCTGTTAGGGTGGGTGTTTCAACAAGGAAATTCAAAAATGCTCTAAAGCCAATGTTGGGTTCTTGTTCCTTGGCATTACATTGTGTCTTTGTTAAGTGTATCTGGTTGGACCTCCAGAAATACCCACATGTCTCATGCATCCGTGTGAAATGTTTAGTTTGTGAAAGCGAGTATAAGGCATGCAGTACACAAATGTGTTTGAGTTTAAAGTGACTTCTGTCGGCAGCTATTCCGTTGGGTAGCCAAAGGAGGGTGTTCATGGATACAATGACAGGACTGTTGAGGCCTTGTTCTCCATACAGCACATAGCATGTGATAGAAAGTCACATCACATGTCCAGTAGGTTAATGGCTGACTCACATGGGTAACATAATGTGGAGACAGGATACTATATGTGAGTGTTTAAGGTAACCAACTGCAAACCAGAAGGCCATGGGTTCTGTGACTGAACTATAGCCTCTCCTTGCATTGGCTTGTGTGTTTGCTAATTGACATAATTGTGATAATATCATATATTTACATTATTATCTGATTAAATATGATCGCTGCACTGGTGCAAATCTAAGTATATCTACAATATGTGTTGGTGCTAAGGACGTTTAATAATGTATTGTTTTAATTCACGTTAATTTACTGCCTATCCCATTTTACAATACAAAATGTATCTCTGGCTTTATCTGTACATCTAGTTGAATATACATTGTATTTAATCTTACTCTAAGTTTAAGACAACAATAGAAATAAATAATTGAATGCATGCATGCCCCTGGGCATAGAAAGTTGCTCTGTGTGCATCATACATGAATTATGTCAGTACATACAGTATTAGACAGCTGTCTTAGAAGATGGACAGACAGCCTGCAGGGCATTGCAGGCCACTTCTTTAACAGGAAGGGCGTTATAATGTCTGTGCCCAGTGACTTCCCTGTGCAGGAACCTTGCTGGGTAGTCCATTAGTCATTACCTTGACAGATGACCCACATAGACGTTCACTCTGTATCTCCTTAACACACCCAACCTTGCAGCCAATATGAATACAGGCTAAGTCTCACTCTTCATCCTCTCTGGAGTGTCTTTCCTAACCATTGGGATAGTCTGGTTCATCCCAGTTAAGATGTTGCTGGTTATCATCAGGATATCAAGCAGGAGCATTATTACAAGTCAGTCTCTTCAAGACATTGTTAGAACATAAGAATAGGCGTACAGCTTAGAAGGGGGATTCATCAACTCCTTTTAACTATTTAATGTAGGGGTAAACCGTGACAAGACAAATCATCCTGAACTTTCATTCCAAATGACAAATGTTCACTTATTATATAGTAGCTGTCTAGGCAGTGCTTTGATGTACAGTCAATTTGAAGTCAGCAAACTTTGAATGTTATAGTAATGCTTTTACTTCTTTATTGTTGATTGATGCTTAGTACGGCAGTACACTTTGATATTGCTGCTGACATAAACTGTCTTGAAAGGGACACTACTCAATGTAAGTCCAGACATGCCCTAGTGGTTTAACCCAGCATTACAGTGGATGTCCCTCCGTTGCCTGAGCACCGAGTGACTCAGGCTCCTCTCTCCACTTTTCCCCTACCATACCATAGTGCATATTTAACACATAAACAGGGGAAGATACTCAGGGTGCTGTAACACTCTTGAGGACTGTACCTTTAAGCTATTTGGCATTTTGACAGTCTCTATTCATTGTTGATGTGATGTGTGAATTTGCGTTTTCCTTTCCCAGTTCTAAATTCAGCGTGTTCTTTAAAACTAACTCCCATTTACCAGCCCAATCATTTTATCTCTGCGAGATGCTATTGTTGAATATTCATACTTGGCTTTCAGCTTTTCAGTGATTTCTAAACCCCTTTATCTCTGTCAGCAGTGGGTGGAACACATGTTAAAAGATTGGCAAGCATTTGTCAACATTTTAAGACACATAAATTACTGAAGAAATGGTCTATGTAGCTGTACTGAAGCTGACACAGTCAGATGACTGTGAATCTAATTGTACTTCCTATCTCCCTACTTCACCCTGAACAGAAAACAAGCGTGGCACCTAATAATGTCTGGGCACGCCTTCCTCTGCTTGGTCCTCCTGTCCTTCTACCATGTTCCAGTCTTTGGACGTGAGTTACCCACCATTCAGGTTCACTAATGCATTACTAATTCATTGTCCCCATATAATTGTATCAATGCCACCATTGCTGGGAAGCTGAGTGCCAAACTACTAGTAAAAAAATAAGTGTGCGTGACAAAAACTCACTGTTAATATTTGCATCTGACTTAAAATTCACAAAGGGTTTACTTGCCGAAAGAAAACATGTGCTTGTAGACTTTATATGATCAGATTACATCTGCCTGCTGATCATCATAATAAACCCCTCTGTATGGGTCTGTGTACTATACAGTATGCATAGACGTAGTCTTAATAATGGGGGTTTAACCCATGCTAGTTGCAATAATGAGTGTCTTTCTAAGCATATTGTCCCGGCAGGCAGCATATTTAACAACTTGAAATCCACATGCACAGTTAGAGAAGTGTTTATGGGTAATAAATAGAGCAGTGTAAAAGCCGTCGCACCAGTGGAGCTCATTTCTCAGCAGTTCTGTGGGATCCGAGAAGGGCTTCCAGATGTGTACTGTTCACACTCCCCGGTCTAAATGAGCTGACTCAGGGGTTGAACTGAGAAGGGCCTGGGGCTCTTTCCCTCACTACTTCCAGATCCACGTTATAGGGTTTACATAGGGTTGATTTGATTGGACGCAGAGAGAGTGCCCTCTACTGACAGGCTCCAGGCATCCTGTTGAATTGTCAAGGTTAGATTTTCCTTAGATCTTCACCTTACAGTAGGTTAAAATTGTGGCAATATATTACCTACGTTTTTTTCTTCCAAATTAAATGACCACTGTACAGCAGCTACAGTACATTAACCAAATACTGTATGTATAGGCCATAGAAGTACAACTCAGAAGTTATAGTAATGATTAATTATTGATTTAATCATCATCAAGAATGATAATGAAGGTCAATGTGGCAGAACAAATTTCGCCACCTTAACCCATTTTGATTCTTTATAATGATGACTCACAAAGTTGCTCTGAATCTTTTACAAAGAAAAAACATATTTTCAAACATCTGCTTTGACTCAACAGTATAGCGACATTTAGCAAAACAATTCAAGGTATGTGTTTTTCACAGTAATACTTAAAAAACATACATTCTTAACACTATGCTTGGAAAGTATGCACATATTAGCTCAGTTCCTGGGGAAACTCACAAAAACGTGATCCACAGTCAAATTCAAAGTGTATTTAAATGTTGTTTTACTTCCAGAACTAGACCTCAACCGTCTCGATGGCGATACTGTTTGCCCACCAATAAGAAATGGCCAAGATGACCTCCCAGGTAAAACACTATTCATTAATATTTCTGTGTAGCCAACGAGGACAATTGATTTGTGGTTAATAGGATCTGGAGCTGTTGTAAACCCACTAGTGTCAGTAATCCCTCCCTGATTATGCAAATCAGGTACCCTTAATTATCTGGATGCCTAATGCCTTGTAATATCTTTAGAGTTCACATAAGACAAATCAAATATTCAGTTTACAGCCTGACATTCAGACATTCGTGCAAGACAGAAACTGTTAACTTAAACCAACTGTTGTGTTCTGTGTATTTGGGTGATATTATCAAGATTCAGTTAAATAATGATGTTTCCTGACAAATTCCAACCCCAACTGTATGTAGTTAATTCATGAACTACTTCGTGATGCCATTATATAATCCTATTTGGATGGTTCGATGGAGCAGCAGTCAGTCATATGTCATGGCCACCACCACCATTGCCTCTCCTCCATTGCTACTGTATAGGTTTTGACCTCATCACCCAGTTCCAGTTGGATGTGATCTCCCTGAAGGGTGTGAGGAAAGTGGAGGGCTCCACACCGCTCCAGGTGGCTTATCGCCTGGACCGCGAGGCCAACTTCCAAATTCCAACCCGGTAAGTAGAGTAAGAGACAGCCACTGGTCTCTGAGTGCAGGTGTTGCATTATTACAGGTCCCTTGCAGGTGTCATCACACCGCTACCGGCGCGTAATTGGAAACAGGGAAACATGCCTCAACCCATTTGGCATGTTTCAAATATTAGGATAGGGGTAGGCAGATCGTGTGTGTGTGTGTGTGTGTGAGAGAGAGAGAGAGAGAGAGAGAGGGGGGAGGGGGAAGGAGAGGGGGGGCACATCCTTAAAGCGAATACATATCTTCTGTCAATCACTTTAAGTGTATGGTCATCCTTTTTGGCGGCCTTTCTATCTTTTCATGATGTTTTTCTGTGTAGCAATACAATGACTGCAGTTAACACTGACTGGTCATGCTAAAGTTTTATATTATGACACACAGCAATACAATGTTATACAATATGATAGGATACGATATGATACAATATGATACATTTCAATATGAATCAGTGCTAATGTTACATGACATGTAGTCGTGCAGGTGAAGCGCTCCATTAGATCCTGAAGGACTTGGTAAATCTAATTTACAGTATTACAATACTGTGATGTGATTAAGGGTCACATAAATCCATCTTTGGTCTTTTGTGGTGGTTGCAACTGTCCAGGTTTCTCAGGAGCTGTTACATAACCCTGGCACCCTGCCACATGCCACTCAATGTCAACCCTGATAAATAATGAATAATTTTCTATCACAGAATTCCACTGGCCATAACTATGCATTAAAGTCCTTCACCCCCATAGAGTTTCCTAGAGCCCCTCGTCTGCGGGGCTAAAATAAAGCAATCTGCTTGTTTTTTGGCCCCAAGCAAAGTTAGAGAGTGTTTAATTTGTTTTATTGGGCTGCAGCCAGGAAACTCTCTCTTTATTGCCTCACCTTGATCATTTACAAGACGGTAAAGGGCTGGTAAAGGGCTGGTGAAGGGCTGGTGAAGGGCTGGTAAAGGGCTGGCTGCAGAACCCCGCTATAGATGAACCTCCTGCTGAGAACATGGCTTGTTAAATGCACAGAAGAGTACTGGGCCAGGATTAGGACCATATTTACCGGGAGCCACTGATCAATCGATTAGCTTCTCTGTAGTCTGGCCTGTTTAGTTCTGCACTGGCTGAAGGGAGCCTTTAGGCTCTTTGATCTACTTAACCCTATTATTTAATATGTGAATCTTAAAGAGGACCACATGAGGCTGCCCCGAACCTTTGATCCATCACAGCTTTGCTTTCTCATTCATGAACCGTTTTGATCCTCGCGGTGTTATGTTGATGATGTGATGCTGTTGATGATGATGATGTTGTTGATGATGATGCTGCTGTTGTGAATGTACACTATCTATTCTAAAACCACTACCATCATTATGAATCTCGTGTTTATGACTGAATAATATGTTTGTCATTGTATGGGATACTGTGAGTTCATACAATTCAGAGGCTCCTATAACAATATGGCTGGTGATGTCATTGATCACAACCACGATGCCAAGGATTTCACATCTGCATCCTTAAAAGAAAGGAACAGGTTAGAGTAACATTAATAAAAATGCCTTTACCTAACCTAGGCACCTTATTAAGGGCCACTATAGGTACACTCAGGGACCTGTATCTACGCCCCAGGGGGCAGTAGAGTATTTAGTGGGTGTGTGATGTCCTGTGTAATTCTACTTGCAATGCATATGAGGGCTTTACAATTTAGTTCTGTGAGGTTGGGTGTTGGCAAAGCTATTATTTTGGCGATAATATTGGCAATGCTTTATAGCAGTTATAGAAGCAATGTTTGCTGTCGTCACCAAGGCTGAACTTTCCCCGCGGCTTCCCTGATGAGTACTCCTTCATGACGACCTTCCGCATGATCAAGAACACGGTCAACAAGGTGTGGAACGTGTGGCAGATCGTGGATGAGGACGGTCACAAGCAGGCCGGCATGCGGCTGAACGGAGACCTCCAGGCTCTGGAGTACTTCCTGATGGGTGCCGACGGCAACCTTCAGACGGTCACCTTCCCGGGGCTGTCTGTGCTCTTCAACACCAAGTGGCACAAGGTGATGATCGGCGTGGAGCGCGGCCAGGTCACCCTGTACGTGGACTGCCAGCCTGTGGACCGGAGATCCATCAAGGGCAAGGGCCCCATCAACACGGATGGAGACACACTCATTGGCCGACTGGACGTGGATGCTAACGCCTCTGTAGTGGTGAGTAGGCTCCTGCTGCATTCACTTGTGTGAGCCAGCGGTGTTTACAAGCCGCTATCAGTGAGTGAACTGGGGTGCTTTCCAACCACAAACATGGCTCCAGTTTATGCGCATGGTATGTGCTGATCTCTGCTAGAACTCTCAAGTGCTGCTGCCACAGCAAAGCCACCCAGCTGGGTTCCACTGGAAATAAATAATAAAATAAAGCCTTAATCCGTGCAGAAAATTGCACTTGTGGTATATTGAGCTTTTACTCAATCCGACCACAAAATGCAGTGACTTAATGCTATAAAAATGACAGCATCGTGATGAGAGGTTTCTCAAATTGTGACTGGCGCTTTACAAATCCAACCTGAAGAACTATTGCATGCTTGTAACATCACCGTGTTTCTTCTTCCTCTTTTTATAGTTCGAGCTCCAGTGGATGTTGATCCACTGCGACCCAAAGAGAGCACAGCGGGAGAGCTGCAGTGAGCTGCCTGTTGCCGAGGTACAATAACTAAGGCCTTGACCTTCTTTTTCAACGCAGTGTTTCTGTTCCGGATTGCAGGACCGCCAACACAATCTGTGCGTCTGCAAGAGAAGGAAATACTGCATTAATGCAACCAGTATGCTACCAAATGTGTAAAGCAGTTTTAGCCCAAACGTATTCTGTGTTGTGACATCAGACATCATAGCTTTATTGAAACCAAATCCAATTGCTTAACATAAAATACAACTAAAAGCACTTTTGGTGTAGCTGATATGGCACAAGATGAAAGTAAATTTAATCTCTGCTTTTGTGATCCAACTGGGCTAACCAGAACCCTGGCTGTGATTCAATCTCACCTGCATTAGCATTATCCCTCGCCTTGTAGCACACTGGGCAACTCCGTAATTAAATGCTGCAATCTTTTCTTTATTGACTTTGAAAGGAGGATTTTCCCACCCAGATTTGTTCTTTTCTGACTGGAGGCTTTCCTTTGTGAGATGTGTATTTTCAGCTCTCTATTTATGGAAATGGTGGATGGGTGCTTTGGTACGAGGGTCTCTGTATTGAAATGACAGCATGAAAAGCTCACTATTATTGTGTTGAGCTGGTGTGCTTTGCTGACACTTTGGGTGGGTGTTTTCACTAACTCTGTATTAATCTGATTTCTCTTGCTTCTTCAGATGTTTGCCAATGCTGAGGTATTTATTTTTCTACTCTTCCTCTTTTCTTTATGATTTTAAGGCAATAATCTATTCAAGGGCTTATTTTCTTAATTAATGACCTAATTTTGTTTTATAGCTTGGTGTTGTCGTTTATAAAAGTGGTGTTTTTGTGGTGTTGTTTTTTCATCTGTTGTCTTTCACATTAATACGTAGTTTGTTTGCTGTAATGAGACATTATTGATATGTTACAATACTGGTAACATGGATACAGTGCATTTACAACATGTTGAAGTAGCCCATATTTAAAACAGAGGCTGTCAGCCAAGAGTACATCAACAATAACCTTCTCTTACAATTGCCACTGCATATTATATAACCTTCATAAATAAGCAACAGAAAACGCTTTGGATAAAACCCCAACAGAGTTGAACATAACCCTAGAATAGATAAGCTGGTGGTTTTTGTGGTGTTTCACAAGGGTATAGCGTCAAAACAAGCTGATGTTGTAATGTATTTGTGTACTTAGCCTTTAGAAATGTAACATTCTTACCGCATTGTTGAGCAATTGTTCACCAAGCAATTTACCCAGAACAATACAATTGCATTGTTCTGGGTAAAACCACGTCTTGAATTGAATTGTCTCTCAGCCAGATAAACCAATCCAAGGGCCTCCAGGAGCTCCAGGCCCAGAGGGGCCCCGTGGACCCCAGGGAGAAGATGGCAGAGACGGGAGAGATGTAAGGAAAAGGGGGCGGGGTGGGGGGGTTCCACATCTTTAGACTTCTTTCTCTCCACAGGTGCTGTCAATGTTTACAGCGCGTTAAGTGTCAATGTACAGCAGTTATATAAAGTGACTTGCAGTTATACTGTGTAGTTAGGCTTCATCTATGGTCTTTTCTCTTCCTCTTCCTAGGGTATTCCAGGCTCTCCTGGCAGTCCAGGTGCTACTGTAAGTGTTAGTATATACTGTTAAGTACCCATACAAGTACAGTAGCACTTACTGCACATCTGTAACACCAATGGGAATGGTGAACCATTCATTGTTTAAGGGTGGACGGCCACTGTCTCTTGGCAACAGAGAGGGGTGATAAACCTGTTTTTCTCTTGTTGTGTCTGTTGCCCAGGGCAGCAAGGGGGACAAAGGAGAGATCGGTCTGCCTGGACAGAGAGGCTTGCCTGGGCAGCCAGGATCTACTGTATGCATTGTCACCTCCTTACACCAGCAGACACACTGCCTTTAGAATGGATTGGAATGGCTCTGGGGATAACATCAATGTATGTTCTGTTTATATACAGGGACTACCTGGCCCAATGAGTCCTAGAGGGTCTGTAGGGGAGAGAGTAAGTATTGTGACTGCCCAAGTACCTTCCCATGCACCTATAGCTAATGTTGCTCTATCAACAAGTCAACTGACTTGTACTTGACTTCTATCTGCTCACAGGGACTTCCTGGTTTTCCTGGACCACAGGGCCCCCCAGTAAGTGGGCTGTTCTTTTGAGAAAGCACAATCTAGCATCTGATTGTAGATGATTCTAATGGACAGTGCTGTGCAGTTATGTTATCTGTTCATGTGCATCTTTCTTGTCTTTCTTTACAGGGCCCAGCCACTGAAGGACCCGCTGTATGTGTTTGCATTAGCTGCAGTACTCCTCCTAAATATTTCAAACTAATGAAGATTATCTTTAAAAACTAATATTAATTCTGTACAATCTAATTAACTATACATGACAGGGAACCCCAGGGAAACCAGGCATTCCAGGAGATGAAGGGAATATCGGGCCAGAGGTTAGTCAGTTTAAACTGTCAGCGTTAACTTTGATCTCTAAAACAATGGAGCTTAATTTAAATGTGCTCTTTAAAAATGAAACAGCACAATTCAACAACAAACTATTTCCTATGTAAAGATATGGCAGAATATTGCATCCTGAGCAGATAATGAACTCAGTCAGACTCCCTCTATGTGTGTTGTAAACCAATCTCCTCTGTTTTGATCTGCCAACATGCATGCATGTTAGTGGATATGTGTGTGTGTGGCTCAGAAGCATTTGTTTAGGTTTGAGACGTGGTACGCTTATTGTGACATCTAGTGGTAGACAGTCATATGGATACAGCTTTGTGATAGGATAACACATTGGCTACAAAACACAAAAGCCGCACACTGCTTGAAGTTGTCATACATACAGTAGCATAGCATTTCAGGGGGTGAGAACCAGATGGGCGCAAGTGACATATATATATATATATATATATATATATATATATATTTCACTCATAATGTCACTTTGAACCGCTCGATATGCTGTCTATTGTGTTTGTATTGTGTATTGTGTGCTAATTTCAGCACACTTTTTTTCAATGTAATTCAGACATAAATTCCTGCCTGTATACGTACACTTGCAGGGAATATCAAACTTTATTGACCTTTGAAATATGTTTTTGCCGCTTGCACAGGTCAAAAAAGACCTTTTATCTTTTATATTTTATCTTTAATCTAAATCTATGTTTAACAGCAGAGAGCATGGTTGATAATGTAGCTATATTCTATCAGGGACCACCTGGACCAAGAGGACTCAATGGGCTGCCGGGACCACCGGGGCCTGCCGGACCACCAGGACCTGCGGTAAGAACCAAGACACTTCATCCCTGTCTCTGTGTATGTGTTAATCTGTTAGCTGGTGTCCATGTGGTCTGCACTTCTGTATGTCAGGTGCATCCACTGTAGTCTGCTCTGTGAACATCTAAAACCCTCCACGGCCGTTTGTAGATGTCGCTCTGCTGTGTTTTAGGGGCCGTCTGGTGTTGGCAGTGCTGAGGGAAGTGGAGAAGCTGTGAGTGCATTTCAAACATGTTTTAAAATCCAATGAAACAGCCAGGACAACCTGAATGCATGTCACCATGTCAACAGATTAAAACATGATAGGGTGCAAGATGCCCTGGTTATCTTATTGCCTGTCTGTCTGTTTATCTATCTGCCCGTGTGTCTTCCAATATATGTACAGTACCATATCTATTCTCATAGTCTGTGTATGGCGGCATGTCTGTCTTCCTATCTGACTGTGTGTCTTCCAATATATGTACAGTACCATATCTATTCTGATGTCATAGTCTGTGTATGGCGGCATGTCTGTCTTCCTATCTGACTGCATCTGTGTGTTTGCTGTCTGCTGCAGTGTCCTGCCGCCTGTCCTGTAGGACCGCAGGGAAGCGCCGGGCTTCCAGGGATGAAGGTGAGGAATATTAATGAAGGACGCTGCATTCATACCTTGCTGGTGACGGCCGGGGTCCCCTGACATCTCTGTTGCTCAGTGTTCCTCATGCTCCATGTCATCAGCCCCTCCATTAGCAGTGTCAGCGTCTCTTGATAAATGAGCTGCTGGGTTCCTTTGTCGCCACAGGGACACATAGGCAATCCTGGTGAGGCTGGAAAAGATGGAGAGCCAGGCCAGAAGGTATGTGACATGAATACAAGTCAGAGCACCGACAAAGTGCTTGGCTGTTCTAGTAACAGGATGTTGTATTTACCTCAGACATGTAATGGATTGGTGTGTTAAATGCAGAACCTGTAGTAAAACAACATGTAAGATCTTTCTGCGTTTCCTTACAGGGTGACCCTGGACCTTCAGGTGAGCCCGGTCAGCCTGGACACATGGGTGATGATGTAAGCATAATTAATTCAGTGTACAGTACTAATATTCTCATGTACTGTTTAACCCTCCTATTGTGTTTGGGTCAAAATGATGTTGGGGATTAGTATTTCACCAACATTAGTATTGGCTAAATATGTTTTTAAGTGAATTATCCTGACTTTTCTCCTTTTTTTAGAGTAGAAATATGCTATCAATTTTCACCTATAACACAACAGTAGTAACAATAATTGGTAATTTGAACACATAAAAAAAATAAAATTAAGTTATTTTTGGATATATAATGTTCATCATTGTCTAATAATATATCTGCCTGTTCAATACATTCTTTGTTGCCTATTTTCAACAAACATTTCTAATAAAATGTGTACAAATGTAATTTGTACTAAGATAGTATTCATAATTTCATTATTAAAATATATTAAGTATACATATGTTATGGTTTTGGATAAATAAAAAATAAAAAAAGTAAGCAGACTACAACATTTGAATTGATGATAATTAGTGTTTTCCCTTTATAAATTAATTCAAACCTTAGTCAAATTTGACCTGCGAACACTAAGGGTGCGAACCCTTTTCGAACACAGCAGTCAAACTGAACTGTAAGGCATGCGTTGTGTAAACCACTTTTAACTGGTCTCCTTCTCTTGTTAGGGCCAAAGAGGGCCCATTGGACTCACTGGTGCTACGGGAGAAAAGGGAGACCGAGTAAGCTTAAAAATACACTGTTTCACATATTAATATTAATAATATTATTATTATAAACATGCATGGTGATGAGCAACATGTTCGTACAGTGTGCTGTGTATCGATGGCGTTCATTATTGCCTTGCAGGGTCCTCCAGGTTTCAACGGTCAGCCTGGTCCGACCGGACCACCAGGATCTCCTGTAAGTAATCACAATGTTTCTTCCGCTCGATATCTTCTGAACTTTTGAATTACATAGGATGAAAAGGGCATTCTGTTATTGATATCCATTTCTCCTCACTTGAGGATTGCTTTCCCATAACCGCCGATAGCAATGTTATCTTGATGTTCTTGTAAACTCCCTCCGTTAGGGAATGGAGGGTATTCGAGGACGCCAGGGTATGGAGGGGCCCAAGGGCGAGGAGGTATGTGACTCTTCAGAAACAAAACCGTTGCATCTCCTCCCATAGTTCACTTTAATGTATCTGTGTCAAACATATTGCTAAATGAATGTGTTTGATGCATTCCTGCTTTCCCTTCATAAGGGAGCAGTTGGGCCACGGGGGGAGCAAGGTCCCGCAGGAGAAAAGGGAGACACTGTAAGTACATCGATATCATTGATTGGCCACCACATAATCCTGTATTCATCTGCAACATTACAGCACTTCTGCAATAGCGGTTACCTTGCAGTGCGTGTGCCGTTTGTATTACTTAAGTGATGCGGTCATCATCGAGCTTCTTACCTTACAGGGTGACCCTGGCAAAGATGGCATGAATGGGATCCCTGGAGTTGATGGTGCCAAGGCGAGCTCATGCTTTTCCTCATGAACATACAGTATATAGAGAGGTTTTGTTTTCAGACAGACCTGCTGAATTAAATGCTCCATGTAGGTCTACAGCAGGGCTATTCAACTCCGGTCTTGGAGGGCTGCACCCTGCATGTTTTGGATCTCTCTCTTCTCCAACATGCCTGATTCAATTGTTAAAAGCCTGATAACGACCTGCTCATTTGAATCAGGTGTGTTGGAACAGGGAGAGATCTAAAACATGCAGGGTGCGGCCCTCCAGGACCGGAGTTGAATAGCCCTGGTCTACAGTATCGTTAATGAAATGCCAATGTTACATTTAACATTCCCAATGACCAAAGGGTGGACAAGGAAACTGTGGTATATCACTAAGGTGTATGTGGGGAATTAATAGTGCCTTTAATACTGTATCTCAACCATGTGGTATTCATCTGCAGCTGATAATGATAACGATAATAATGCACACAATTCACATCACAGGCATCATTATTAATATCATACTTTCTGTATGCTAATGATTAATGTCATTCTACCCTACAGGGAGAACCTGGTGTTTCTGGGATCGTTGGGGTCAGGGGAATGGTTGGAATCCCAGTAAGTCCAGTATTGATTGATAATAAGACAATTTTAGGTGGGGTAGACAGGTGAAATTATCAGACAAATGTTTGTGTGTTTGAAATAATGGAAAGCAATAATGTAGTAAAAAAAAAGCATTTTTTTCTGGTTATTTAATAGTATGGATATGCGGTAGAATGCTTGTTTATATTGAAAGCATGCAAATCTAGGGTAAATCAATATACAGTAAGGGGTCTTCTCCTAAGCAACAGCACTGCAGAATAATAACACATTTAAAGGCAAACCGCCAAGAGGAAGAAAAATCCAATAGATGTGCTGTACCAGCCTTTGACTGCAAGGTCACAAAGGTCAGATGATTGTGTGGGTTATAGAACAGACAGAAAGAGATTGTGTCTGCTTCTCATTCTCTCCCCAAATATAAGCAACCAGGCATTTCATTTCCCAAGGCAAGAGAGTTTCTTGATGAAGTACTGCAGCCAATGTTAAACGTGTCACTGCTGATATATCTGGCGCATGTTAGAAGAAACCAAAGTCGTTTTGTTTACTAACATTCTTTTGCGAGAGTTGTTTTTGAATTAAAAAGCCCACCCCACCACAGTCAACCAGACAACAGACAATCCTATCAATGGATAATAGGTCTGGTGTGGATGGGGTGACACATTATTGTATTTGAATGTTTTTTTCATGATTCATTGTGTGGTTGTTTTCCCAGGGGCTGCCAGGGAAGCAGGGGATACTTGGGTCCACAGGTGAAAAGGTAACTGCATTCTGCACATATTTTATGTGGTGTAAGTAGGATAATGTACCCTCTATATTGTAGTAAGGCTTTGTCACAGGACTGTGAGGACTGGTTGTCGAGCAGCAGATGTGCAGAACATACAGTATATACTTATTTAAATATAAGACATAGCTGAATCATTGATATTTCATGTGTATCTAGGGAGACACTGGTGCTGAAGGAGCTGTTGGACCCATTGGACCTCCTGGTAAACCTGTGAGCATTACTCTTCATTCTAACCACAGATACCTGAGATGGGGAAGGAAGCTGGATAAATATACTCCCAGCAGGCCATGTCCTTGGTGATGAGTGTACATTCAGTGGTACTGATTATCACCTCTACCATCTTGTTCAGGGTGAGACAGGACCCGCCGGGGCAGATGGCAAACCAGGGGATAAAGGAGCTGCTGTAAGTAGTTTTAAAGCAGAATATCAAAATCTGTATTTGCTTTTATATGGTTTTGTCTTGTAGCCTCTTGAGACCACCCTGAGCTCTCCTACTATACAGCATAGTTTAATTCTGATATTTGTCTGGGAAACCAAGAATATAAGCCGTGCCAGCCAGAGATATGCTGGCCGATTCATTGGTCAGTTGAGCAGTTCCATTGATGCTAACGGCTTGCAAATACCAAGCTAATCACCAAGCTAATCATCAAGCTAACCACCAAGTTAACCACTAATCTAACCAACAAGCTAACTGCCATAAACAGGGTGAAATAGGCAAACAAGGACCAGTGGGGCCTGCCGGTTCACCGGGCATCCAGGTAAGTACATGATGCTTCCATCACATTAAATACACGCATTACTGTATCTGATAGAATGCAGCCATTAGAGTGCTGACCTATTCTGAACGTACAGGGTGACAAGGGAGACAGAGGTACCATCGGTGCCAAGGGTTTGAAGGGTCATACCGGACTAAAAGGAGACCAGGTAAACTGCACTTTGACAGTGGGTCAGAAATCCACACTCTTTATAGCTGAATTAAGTACACAATCTCTTTATTTGTCTGGTTTTGCAGGGACCAATCGGCCCAGTAGGATCAAAAGGAAGTGAGGTATAGAACGGCGTCATCATCAGAATACACTTTACACGACCACTTGAATAAAACATTTCAAGTGTGTTTGTTCTTTTTGTAGGGAGACCCAGGTTTTGCAGGTGATCCGGGAGTCAAGGGAGATCAGGTACACTATGTGTTTAACATATACTGTAGCTAAACTTACACCTAGTCCTTTGTATGATTAACATACCAGTCATCTTAACGGGTGATTAGACATTTGCGAACAATATAATATTGTTACTATCGTAGCTGCACAATAAATGGGCTTCCAATACTGTACTGTATTGTACAGTGTTTTTCTGCAGCATCAGAATGAAGAAATAATATGATCTCTGTCACGTTATAACATGAAAAGTTTCACGTTAAAGCGTTATAAAAAAGTTTCACGTTATAATGTGATAAGAAAGTTAAACATTATGTAGCCTACAAGATCTTGCTGTGAACTCTGGCATCATAAGGCCCAAAGCACAGAAACTTGAGGTTCACTATAAGATTCTTACTATAGCCTTTATATTGGCTATAGCGTACACAGGCTAACGCCCAACTCTGGAGTGCCAGGCAACGGCGTTAAGTGGAATTTCAGTAAAAACAATCTCTAGTCTTTCATTCATTGCTCACATAATAGGGACACATTGAACCAAACGACCGAAAAGATTTCAAACTTTGAGTCTTTCATTCATTGCCCACGTGGCTACTGCTACTGCTAGGGACAGGACTAGTCCAAACTAGTCCTAAAATAATCTAACTTGAATATTTTGATCTTTGGTGCTTTGATCACGTGCACAAGCTTTAGCAGGAGACTCAAGCACACCATGTGATTCTCTTTGTCTTTAAAGTTAAAATGTATCCCTAAAGTTCCACTAAATGACAATCTGCAACTAGCCTAGCACAAACAGTAACTATCAACATTAATTAGTCCACTGAGCTAAAAAGTCTATAAAATGTAAAATGTTGTTAAAGTGTGGGGTTTGAACAATGAGCAATGTAACAATGGTGCCACCCTTACTAGTCTGAGGATTATTTTAATAGTTTGCATGACAGATACACACTGACTCAAATTATCTGGATCTTCGGGTCTTTGCTTACACCAGCTTGGCCAACAGATACTCAACAGAACCAGAGGATACAAAAAAAAACTTTTTCTTAAAACTGAACGAGATTCAAAGATCCAGATCAATCAGAATATCCGGATTTCCCACCAATAATCTTAACTCATTTGTAAAAAAAAATAGCTATAAAATAATAATTTGTATGTTTTCTCTGTCTTCTTTCAGGGCCCTCCTGGCATTCAAGGAAACAAAGGAGAAGTAATATAAAACTATCAGCTGACATAACAATAAGTGTCAATTAGCACCTCATATTATTATATTATCATTGCTGTTTTACACTGGGATTCCAATGGGCTGCTCTCCTAATTTAAGACTGGAGAGAAGGGTCAACGAGGTGCTGCTGGATCTGACGGCAGACCGGGACAGCCAGGTCACGAGGGCTTGACAGGACCGATGGGTGCCCGTGGCCTGGAGGGAGACAGAGGCATCCCCGGAGGTCCAGGACCCAGGGGTCTACCTGTGAGTGTAGAAAGAATAAGCTTCTCACTACTTTACTCATGATAGATGATGTAAAACACACATGGTGACTACTGGTCATTCTAGAAATGTTGCTAAGTTGTTGTTAGCGTTAACTCACATTGTTAATTATTCCTACAGGGCCCCAAAGTAAATGATGACAAGCTTCGTGAGATGTGCTCAGCCGTTGTTGAAGGTACATGATTATACTAATTTATGTATTTCATGCCAAATACAGAGCAATATATTGAAAGCTCAGTCATGTAGATCATGTATCATGTCTAAAGTAGAGTCATTCTGTCCTGTTCCACTTTTTTCCTAGAACAACTGGCAGAGTTTAGGAAAGAGCTTCATAAAAAGCCAGCAGCCTTCAGTGCTCCTGGTACTCCCGGGCCAGCAGGCCCTCCTGGGCTCCCGGGACCTGCGGGAGAAGCAGGGGCAGTCGGTGCTCCAGGACCTGTTGGCCCCAAGGGTCAACCCGGCTACTTTGGGCTCCCTGGTACACCTGGCAAGAAAGGTCAGACACTGTATGTTGTGAAATTATCCAGCACTCCACCCTATTCTACACTAATGTGTTTTTGACACATTGTAATGTCAGACTGTACAGCCAAGGAAATGACACCTCAACCATACCACAATAGACACTGTAAAGAGTAAAGCTGTCAGCCAGCTGTGTATCACTTATAGGATCTTTATTTTATATTTTTCTACCACAGTGCTTATTCTCATGAAAAAACAAACCTCATGGAATACAACATTAATGGATTGACGTTGCAATCCTGACAACACAATGTGGCTGTCATTTTTCGTTAATTGATATAATTAACAGCTCCATTAGGATGAACAGCATGGTGTTGTAATAGAGTTTTGCTTGCCCTTTGTTTTTGGGAGAACAGCCAAGCTGTTAGAGTTGATGCAGTGGCAGCCCATGATTCTTAATGAGGCCTTAAGAGAACACAATGCCGCTGTCCCACCGGCTTTCCTGTGTTCACGCTGCTGTAAAACGCTGACATAAGTGGTGTAGAATAAGATATGTCCCTGTATGGAGTGGAAATATGCACTTTAACAATGTTGGTTATGAAGTACTGTATACACAATGATTCACACACAAGGATGAATCAGGTCGGGTGGACATTACAAATCTTCCCAGAAATCTACTGGATTCTCCATTGCACTCACTCAGCACAAATGTACCTCCGGCAGGTGATGCTGGAGATAAGGGGGACAAGGGAGAGAAGGGTGAGGATGGTGTAGGAATCAAAGGAAGCCCAGGAGAGCCAGGTGCACCAGGTATTAATGCTACATTCATTGTGTGCGTGTGTGTGTGCGTGTGTGTGTGCATTGGGCGTGCATGTGCGCGTGTGTGTGTTCACACAGAATCGAAAGTGTGCCGTGAGGAGATCTTCACTGAATTTGACATTAAGTGTATTAGCTTACAATTGTTGACTGCACCTTTAAAAAGGGTGTCCGATGCAGCCTGGAAGGACTAATGCTGAAATTATTTGGGGATATAACCTCTCTGAAAACATGGTCAGATTTGGCTCTACAGTAGGTTTGACATCATTTCTGGATTTTAACCAGACCTCTCTTTTAGGCAGATAGCTAATCAATTTAGGGCGTGATATTAAAGTGCAACAGCAACTGAAACAGAATGTCAAAACGGCCTGTAAATGTATGTATGATAATGAAGTTCAGTAGAACATTGGCTGTGTTATTGATGGCGGTGGAAATGATGCAACACTCATTCATTTTTGATCTTTTCAGGGCTGCATGGCTCCCCTGGCATTGGTAAGGATGGAAAAGATGGCGCACGAGGTGATACTGGAAGTCCAGGAGTTTCTGGTGCCCCTGGTCCGAGGGGAGCCACAGGGGCGCCGGGACTTTGTGACCCATCAACCTGCACGGGCAGAGCACCACAACCCTTCTTCTTGGTCAGTGGAAAGAAGTCTGCCAGCTACAAAAACCAGTGAGACCATCAAAGCTCAGTGACACTCTTCAGATCTCAGCCTTCAGTGACCAAGCTCACGGGCTTCCCTGGAGTCCTGGGTCCAGTGATCTTTGAGAGTTTCCTAACGTCTCCATTAGAACCACAGATCTAACCGACGCAATGGGACACAATTGTAGAATACTGTATAGACATTTTACAATGTTCATCTTTCAGCATGTATAGGTCTTCCGGTGCTTTGTTTTGAAAGATAGCTGCTACTGACAAGCTGACAAGAGGCCATTAAATTGCATAGACTCTGATCTTAGCAATGTAGCTTACTGTTCCTGCAAACCCAGGATGTATGGAAGCGAAACTTGATTTCCCTATACTTACACTTTCACCAATAAGCTTTCTGAAAAAACGTCACTTCAACTTTGAAACTCTGGTTACAGCCTTAAGCAGGGAGCAGTTAGCACTGTTTTTATGTTATGAATACAAATTGGCACAACACATTCTCAGTTCTTAAAGAAAAACTATTGCATTTATATTGATATACAGTAAATAAATCTGCCATGCCCCTGAAATGTGTGGGAATAGATGTGTCTTTTGTTTGTTTGTAAACAATGTATTTCAATGTGTTTTTTAATGAGCTCAATGAAAGATGTGACGTCATGCAATCTTGTCAGTGGTGTTTAATGTCATTATTTCCAATTATAGTGATAAACATTCGATCAGTAAAATGGTTTAACTCATATTAAAGTACATTTTGAGTTTTATATACTAATTCACAAACAGTCACTGCATTTCAAAGTATAAAGACTATCAATACAAGTTGCTGTTCCTTATAATCTCAATGTAGACTTTCCACCACTTCCTGTTAAGTAAATAGTTACCATCACTCCTGCAACTGAACATAAACACCCAGCCATATTTGACATTTATCAAACTGCTGGCACATATCTCCTCTCACAATGACTTCCAAGTCTGTATATTTAATATATACTGTTGTTGGTTCTGAGCAAACAATTGGGTGCTGGTAGGTCATAAACAGTTTAGTGCAGCAGACTGACAAAAGACTGACTATACAAAAAAGATGATCTACTAAATGGATCTGTGCCCGTCTTTATTACAATGTACAGTACATCACTTGTATTAACATTAAAAACATATTACTGATTTAGAATACTGTAGCACCATTTAATGGGAAAATACAATATGGGTAAATAATATATACTGCTATTTTT
Source organism: Forbesichthys agassizii (assembly GCA_026546735.1). Lineage (NCBI taxonomy): Eukaryota > Metazoa > Chordata > Actinopteri > Percopsiformes > Amblyopsidae > Forbesichthys > Forbesichthys agassizii. The sequence goes on from JAODLL010082938.1 coordinate 23,590, forward strand.
AAAGAATAGAAGTTGCATACCTTAGAATCCTTTTTAGAAAAGTGAAAAATGTCTCACTCAGAACAAATCATAATGTTACATGCTGACTGGCAAATTGGTAAACAGCCCACATTATAGTACATTTAGCCTTTTGATGGGTTTAATTAGAATGTACAAGGCTGATATCATAAAGAGAACCCATACAACCACTATAACAACAGTAATGACCTCCATTTTGTTGCCGTATTTTCTCACATTCAGTACAAGTGACCTTCATTTATTTAATCTCAGTGTTATGTGTTGGCAACATATAACACTGAGACAGGGTTATAATGTTAGAACACACACCACTTCCTGTTTACAGCATGCCAGCATAACCCAGTATTAGTACAGTGCCATGGTGATGTTATTCTTTCCCTGATGGTTTCCGAATTAATGAACTAATCTACTTTCTTCGAATGTTTTTGAGAAGGCAACAAGCTATGGAGAGGTGGATATTAGACTGGATTTCGTCCGAGGTTTGGGAGAGGTGTAATTGGTTCACAAGGGACATAAATCAAACACCTTCGAAATAGTTAGCACAACGGTCTGGTCATCAGGATTCAGGGAAAGCACTCTCCGATTGTAGCTTCCAATGAACACATAAGAAAGGCAGCGCTGAGTTGGTGGGTCCCCGGCTGTGCCGCAGGGTGACTGTGTTTTAATAAGCCGCACAAACAAAAAGAAGGGATTTGACACCTAAAGTGGAGCAGAGGAAAGGAAGAAGCTTTTGAAGCAAAAGGCGAACAAAGGCCGCCATTATACCACCTTCTCTAAGCTGTTTACTTCTCAGGTCCATGCTCAGAGGAGAGCATGACCGGACCGTCTTCATGAGCAGAAACATCTCTAACTGACGTCGACATTCATTCTTAATTGCTTTGCCTTTGTTAATCTCCAAATGAACACAATAATACTGCTAAACAACATCCATGTAGGCTTACTGTTTAGTGTATTAATGGAAACACTCAAATAAAAGTATAGCCAAAACAGAATTATTCAAGTCCTACCCAATCAACTCTCCATTTACTTTTAAACAACCACAAATCTGAACTTTCCACTTTTCTTCATATTTCTTAAAAAATCTGGAAGAAAAACAGTACAGTACACTGTGGTTGCTAAAAATATGAACAATATCCTTAAACCCTGAACAAACTCCAAAACAATATTCTACAGATTGTAATTAACTGTATTTTCAATCATAAAATAAGCATGCCATTTTTTCCCAAGACATATGTAAGAGAAAAACATGAAATTAGAGAATCCATCTGTTTTTCTTAGGAACACTGATAGCACCTTGGAGAAATGCAATGCATAGAGATCAATACCTCACATTTTCATTAACACTCTTCTAACGCGATTGACTTGGTATTTGAGATTGTACCTACTGTAACAGGTTTCTCCCAGCTTCCCATCAATGAAAACAGTCAATAATACTCTCGTCTGACTGGATAATTACCAGTAGACTGCCAAGCTCCCCGGTGGCATATCAGTTCCTGAACAGTGTCTGAAGCTGTGCAGAATCTATGGCTAGTTTTGGAAATATACCAGGGTATGGATCAAACAGGGTAATAGATGCAAAATGGCATTAGCTGGAGAAAGCAAAAAAGACCATGTTGTTGCTACTGTATAGTATGGCTCCAGTAAGACAGAAAGACTCCGGTTCAAATAATGAACTGTGACAGGGCATCAGATTCTCATTTCCTCTCTCCCACGGGGTGAACTGAGAAGGAATCACATTATCCATGGTAGCATAAATGATGAACCGCATGGCCTTATTTGTTTGATGGGAAACATGAGAAAATAAAAAAAAATAAAAACATAATCCCTGCATGTCCATTCTAAGGGGCGGACACTGTTTGTCACTTCATACCAACAACCCAAACAAAAGAAAGCTTCTGACCTGCAGCACATGTTGCTCCAGCCCTCCAAACTGAGGTTATTACCATCCTTAAAAAAAAAGACAAGTCCTTGCCTCATACTGACAAATGTCCAAGTTCATAAATACAGCGGGACTCTTCAGCTCTTTGGCATGTGTGTGTGTGTGTGTGTGTTTAGGGGGAAAGGTCCTGTTTGTTAGGTGCCCTTGACGTTCTTATTGTGGGGTCTGGATGCCAGGCTGGCGTAGTAGGCACACTGGCTGGGGTCACACTGACCCGGGGGTCCCGAGGGCCCTTGCTGGCCATGGGGGCCCGGGTTCCCCGGTTCTCCCTGAGCTCCGGCTTGCCCGGGGCTCCCGTCCTTGCCGTAGCCAGGCATGCCAGCGGGACCTGAGTGGAGGCGAGCAGAGAGAGGGTCAGCCCCCTGACGACAGCAGCCTAAAGAGCTCATAGGAAACTGACTGGGTGTTACCTATAGGGCCGGAGGGGCCTTTCTCTCCTCTCTCGCCAACGCCAGCCTCTCCCTTCTCTCCTCTCGCTCCCCGGTCCCCTGGAAGACAAACCATGGATGTTAAGCAGACATGCTGCTGCTTTCCTCACGGGGGCAAAGACGAGCTAAGAATCAGGCATGTTGTCTACAGTATAACCTGTTAGCATCTATTGCAACCAAGGCCAGTATTGCATTCCATTGGCTAACATGCTGGAAGTACTGTGAATGAGCAGTAGCCATGTTGGATAAATACAAGAAATTAATCCCTCAGTGATGTGTATACCTTTAGGACCCATGGGTCCTCTGATGCCTTCTCCTCCATTCTGTCCGGGCATACCGGGCTCTCCCGGCGGGCCCGCTCGACCGGGACTGCCGTCTTTTCCAGGCGAACCAGGGGCTCCGGGGCGGCCCGCCGTGCTCTTCACGTGCGCCGGCTGGAACTGAGCCATGAGGTACGCCATTTTGGCTAGATGGGAGAGTCACAGTCACAGACAGATATAGACTCAGGCACGTAGAATAGCTTTTTGTTTTGTTTTAGACAATCCAATTATACATTTCAGATGTTAAATCACCGGTCTCTGTATGTTCCTTCTACATGAATAGTATGCATGTGTAGATACAGTATATGTCTATATACAGAATAATTCATACTATATTACAGTAGTATACTACACCCTGCCATGTAATGACACTAGATCTAGCTATTTTTGTGCATAATGATACAAGTTGGCTCTCTAAGCAGAAGAGGTCCACAAAGCATCTCACCGTCTAATTGTTTTGCTAGCTCTTCTTGGATTAGCCGTCGCATCTGCTCCAGCGATACTGACTCCCCCTGGGGAAAAAAAGCCTTTTAATGCTGATGGAAATTTTTTTTTTTTTTAAGGTGAAAGTTTTTCAGGCCGTATCGTTGTGGAGCAAACATTTGAACACTGTTCGATGTAATTCAAGCTAATGTTGCACTGATGCTAATGGTAAGGATATGAAAATCAACATGGACATTTCCCTGCAAAAATGTTAATGAGGGGAAGTTATGTTGCATATAAAGTCTATGTACTATAAAACTTCAACCTGAAATGTTTTGTTTTTTCATTTATTTATCCGGTAATTATGGTACTTATTTTCCAAACCACAGACCTCGTCGATAGAGTATTACTGAACACGACTCACCCTTGGCCCTGGCTGACCTGGGTTTCCGGAGGAACCTTGTGGCCCAGTGGGCCCCGTATCTCCCGGGGGGCCAGACATGCCCATCATTCCTGTGTGGCCCTTCCTGCCTGGAGGTCCGGGGTTTCCGGGCATGCCAGATTCTCCTGACTGTCCTTTATCTCCTTTGGTTCCTGGGTCGCCCTGCAGTATATACGTGTTGGTATATGATCTACGTCATGTCATATACGGTATTAAAGTGATCCTAGAGTGGTATCTCATCTGCGGTATAAGTACTCCAGCTCCTCTCCAGACCGTACCTTGTCACCCTTGAAACCACGATCCCCAGCTCTGCCTGACATCCCCTAGAACATACACAACACAGTATCTGGTTGAGAGATGTGTTTACACACATGGCTTCAATTGTCACATACTGTATGTCACTATTTACCTGCTTTCCCTCAGGACCAATTGGCCCAGGCGGCCCCTGGATCAGGGAATAACATATTAATGTTATGTTAATCAGAAGGACTTTTACCAAAGCCGTATTAAACTCAAGCACAAAAAACACACTTACGGAAGGACCTTTAGGCCCACTGAAGCCTGGTAATCCTGGATTTCCAGCCTCTCCCTTGGCTCCCATAAGACCCTGTGTTTCACAGGAGACGCGGGTGTTTACGACATTCCATACAAGTGCTTTATATCTAAAAGCCACACTCATTACTGAGAAGGCTGCGATTAACATTTAGCTGGAGCTATCATCAACATGCAGCATTTCCCTAGATAAGAAGCTCATAAAATGACCTTGCGGTGGAACATGCCATCTGTAAGAGATTAATATTCATATTTACAAGGGCTGGTAACAAGATGGCTGTGCCAGCCACAGAGGGGAGAGGAATTCATGATGTCGAGACAAAAGGAAGCAACCCCACAAAACATGCACATAACGTGATAGCTCTGCACACAGACACTAAGTGATTGCAGGTTAAATGTAAAATGAAAGTCAGACAAGTTTTATTTATTTACTGTAGATGTATAAAGACAATTACCTGAGAATGGACTTTGGGTTCAAGTGGCTTGACTTGGACATACAGTAGGTACTATAGCTTACATGTTACTGTTTATACTTAAACATTATCCTACTTGTTTTGTCAGACTGTAAGCAGAATTGGTAAAAACTCTGATACCAAGTGTTTTTTGATCATTGTACAAATAATAAAACTATCATCTACTGTATTGTATCTGTTGGATTTTTGGTTTTATATTACAACTTAATGACTACGTTGTACAGTAACACATTTAATTGTGCTCTGTCCGATCCAAAAGTTTATGTAAACACTTTTGAAATCACCTTCCCTCTTTCATATCATCCTTTATGGTCGAAGCTTTTTCCTCATTGGCATTCATATATTCATACTGTATAGAATATCTTCATCACACAGGCCTTTTCGGCTATCATATAACCGTAGTTATTCTTCTGGTGGTGACTAAGCACTTCTTAATTTACGGAAATGTAGGTTAATTGAAATGTTGCTGTGATATATATGACTGTAAATAATATATGCAGTAGAATATAAATAACCTACAGGTGTTCCAGTGTTGCCTGGTTTTCCTGATGGTCCAGGTTCACCCGGTTTACCCTGAGAAAGAAACAAAGAAACAATAAAAAAAGCAGAGGAAACCTATACCGAGAATAACATCAAGGGGATCAAATGGCTTAATCTGAAGTTCCCATGTTCTTAACAAGCCATCGGACAACCTTCAACCAATCAGATTCACATGACAATGATTTTCAAACAAACAATCTCTTCTTGCTGTTGGTATCAATTGGACAACTGGAAAATGTGGTCATTTCTCTGGCCAAAGTGACAGTATGTTGAAAACAGAGGGGAGAATTTGGGGATATGACAAAAAGTGACTTACCGATTCCCCTCTTGGACCCATGATTCCATCTGGACCTGGAGGGCCCGTAGAACCCTAAAGAGAAATACATTTTAGACCAGTGAAATGTTTAATATCAAAATGCATAGTTCTATCTGGCTATGCATGAACCTACATCCTTCCCAGGTTTTCCCTCGCGCCCAGGTAATCCTGGCTTTCCATCTTCTCCCTGTTGATGAAATGGTGATTTTAGATGCTTGCTCATGGAAGCATACCTAAATTCCTTTTTTGCACACCAAACAATTCAACAAATACAGTTATAGATTTCAGGGGGAATGCAGGGGAGGCATATTGAACCACTCAAAGTAAGAATATCACCTTGTGTTTGCCTTTACGTAAATAGACCTTTTCACCAGAATTTGGTGCAGAAAAGGCACACATTGGTGCATATAAATTCACCTGAATGCAGGAAATTACGTTTTTGATGCTCAACATTTTCCTGGGGAAGGACACCCTGACCCCACGCTATTGCAAGCTAATTGTAAGAAAATTCACTTTTTGTCAAATTTACCAAATCATTGCATTTGTTAGTTTACCATTCCCTGTGCATGCTGAAAAAATAATTAGGTACTTCTACACAGCCCTCACAACAAAACTGCTGCTTGACTTTGCAATGCATTTCAATGTGTGGTGCGAAGCTTCTGAGGGACTTTGTTTAGAATTGAGTTCAAAGTTAGCAAGCGTTCTCGAGAATGACTTTGCCTTTAATGTATCCCCTCCCCAATTTTTAAACAAGTCAATGTAAATACATAAAAGTAGTCCAAAAACATAAAAGTATGCCTATTGTATATTCGTTTGGTATTTGGAAGTCATATAAACCTACGTAACATTCACATTAGGGGCTGAGCCCCCCTGAAAAACTGATCTAGAGAGGAAAACTAAAGCAATGTTGTAGGGATTTCAGTAATACATATCCAATTTGATCATTTTAATAGAAAGTCACTGAATTGCAGGATGATTTGTGTCATATCCATTCATTATGTAAGATAATTATAAATATAATGTAATAGTACATAGAGTCAGTAGTTAGTAAAGTAGTAAGTAAATGATTTGTGTGTTCATACACACTTCTTATGCTTATCTGGAATTAAAATGAAAAAAAACACTTAAAAGCTAATTGCCTGCCAGGTGGGATAGAAGAACAGTCTATTGAATAGGCTGTAGCAATCTGTTGGACAGAAAGGTCATCAGGATATTCAGACATCTAAAGGCAAGTACAATAGACTAATACTGTAAGTCTGCTGTGAACACAGGCATCAGTGCTGGATGATATAGAGTTCCGAGGATATCTGGTTGGCGCGGCTCATCGTGACTCAGTCAGAGCTGTCTGTAATGAGCCATGCTACGTTATATTTCACAGCGCTGCAGCACAGCTCTTACCTAGGGGTGTAGGGTAAGGGGTCTGTGCTCAATGAGATACAGCAGGTGCACAGACTCTTAAAAGTGCAGCTGTCACATATTTCACGGTGGCTCTGAATGTGTCTGATGTCGCATGCAGTATAACTGTGTTAATTAAGTCCCTGTCAAGCCCCTCCCTCTCATGCTAACAGAACTGTTAAATTGCATAGTTCCTTCGTCTTTGCTGCAGTACAGTAGTTGCACTGGTGGACAGTATATTGTCAACTATATGTTATTGTACACAGTGTTAACTTGCTGTGCTGCAATTCGGCTGTATTCTAAGATGGTAACCCACTGACCTTAGACCCAGAGAGTCCAGCTTCTCCTCGGGGGCCCCTAAAGCCCTGTATGAAAACATAACACAGTGTTATGTTTTTAACAGGAGTAGTGTACTAAACCTGTCTGGTTTTATAATTACGTACAGGAAGTCCTCGAAGTCCAGAATTTCCTGGTTGTCCAGGCTCCCCTTGTTTGCCCTGTAATCACAACAGAGACATGAGCTGTAAAACACGTTTTTACAGTGTGCATCTCACACAGGAAATGTACAGCCCATTAACATTAAAGCTCATGTCAATCATGGGGAGGGTATCAGACAGAAGGGCCTATCTGTCAAATGAGTAATGGGCTGATTGATAGGCAAGATGCTCTACTTACAGGTTCTCCTGTTTCACCTGGACGGCCGTCTTTTCCCATTTTCCCCGGCTGTCCCTGCATGACAAAAATAAAATCTCTCATTAAGCACACATCTGTCTAAAGAGATAGACACAGAAACACCCAGTTTAGGGGGCGTACCATTAGGGGGCGTACCGTTAGGGGGTGTTGTTACTATTTATAATGCTAACATAGAGTTAAATGCTACAGCGTGTTTGGATTATTCTGCAGAGCAAACTATTTCCTACTATTAGTCCTGGAAGGCCTGGTGGACCCTGGATTCCTTGGAGACCCTCTTTGCCCTAGTAAAGAACACATGCAAAACAAAAACAAACAGGTTGGCGTCAATGAAGAAACACATGATTAATAGCCCCTATTTGGCCTGAGGCTGGCTGCCCTACATGCTAGAGAGAGCAGGTTTGTAATGACTTGTAGGTATTGGGTTCTCTAAGGCCTTACCTTTTCTCCGGGGGATCCTGGAGGACCGATGGGGCCAGGTTGCCCATCATTACCCTAAATAGAGAAATGGGGGTTGTTATTGAGGTTCAAAAGTAACATTCTTATTAGAGTAATTCAAGTTTAATGTTTGTAGCGATTCTTAACAAGCTCAATAACATGTGGATATGATCAGTGCTCATTTCATGCTGCATTCCCATTGGTTGGTTGGTAGATATTATCATCCTAAACTCCTGACAAGATTGTGACAGCAGCCATCGTAGAACCAACGACCAAAGCTGAATTTCTTTCACATTGGTAATCTTTCGTCTAGGCCATGCCAAAATAACACAGTGTATAACGAGCTTAAAGCTTGCTGTGTGCCACTGGTGCAACTGTTCCGTGAATATCACATCAAACTATAAATACAGAAAAGCCAATAGAAAGGCTCTCAGAAGCAGGCTCAATCATTAGTGCATTGACTCAATCAACACTCAAACTCCACTGCCTCTTCTCTGTTGTTGAGTAACCAATGCCCACAGCTTCCTGCCCCCACCTACAGTACCAAGTGACAGAACAACTTACAGGTGTGCCCATTAAACCAGCCGCTCCTGGATGACCGGGGGGTCCTGGATGGCCCTGTCAAGGCACAGAAAAAGGACATTATAATGCCACCGTGGTTGCATTCGTTTACCGTTGAAAGGAACTAAATCACATAAAGTCTATTGAGAAACCAAACAAAAACAAATGAAGGGGGCATAATCAATGATGATTAATATACACTATTCATACCTTGTCACCTTTATCTCCAGGTGGCCCTGCTGGCCCTCGATCACCTTTTATACCCTGGGGGGTAAAACAGATGAATACATCACACAAGGGTAATTGTGTACAGTAAGGATTCAATTGTATTCATCGAATGTGGTGTAGAAATAGTACATGGTTATGTAAACAAAACAGCAGCTCCCCATCACCTTAACAACCCTCAATTAGTTGTAACAGAGCAGAGGTAAACATGTGGTTATGGACTTGCCTTTGCTCCCTCAGCTCCAGGAGGCCCCGGGGGTCCAGCTGTCCCTTGCTGGCCCTGGAAGGACACAGACCACCATTAGTCTCTGACGGGCCAATCAGAGGCCCTGTCATCGGGCCCTAATTGTTCACCGCTGCCCCCAGAGGAGGCCTTGCCTAATGAGGCGGAGCAAGCCGTTCTATTCCTCATACCCAGTGATGGATGCTAAATGCATGTGTAGCTAGCAGCTCATTGTTATTAGGGCTAATATCTGACACACCAATAAGAACATATTTAAGGCTGTGGTAATACTGTTGTATAAATATAGTTATTACTAAGTGTGAGTTACTCAGAATGTACAGTATCAGAACCAAAGCTAAAGGAATGTGTCTACATTATTTCAGCTTTGCCCTACTTGGTAACCATCCTGGCCATCTTTCCCTGGCGGTCCTGGCTGTCCTTTGTCTCCAGGTGACCCTGGAAGTCCGGGAGGACCAACTGGTCCGGCGGGACAGTCGGAACACACGTCCTGAAAGGTTTCATTCGGTATTTAGCTCATCTGGGCATGCATGTGCAAATGAGGACAAATACAGTAGCAAAAAGACTTTCTTACCTTGAGATTCAGGTCTGAGAGGTCTGCTGCTTTCCCCTAAGGGACAAACATGTATGAATGAATGAATGAAAAGCAGTTAGTGCATGTACTGTATACAGTAGGTGTTTACAGTATGCACCCTTATTGTTTTTCATGCATGACACGTCTGCTCTGAACATAAATGAATGCATGTTTTTACTATACTGATTATTTGGCACTGACCACCATGTGTCACTATAGCGGTGGCCTTGCCACATCATCTGTGTAATTTGTGCAGTGTGTTTCAGACTCTCAAAACAAACTGATGCATTTTTATGGCCTTGGACAGAGGAGTAAATCATGCCATTATATAAGCTTATCAAACATTCATAGCTCATAAGTTTAGAAACGGGCCATAAACATTGACATAACTGTCCCTTTAGGTTTGATGCCCAATTTTCAATTTAATTAAAATGACAGCCCCATGCTGGCACTATAATGAACACAGGTTCATTGTGGTATGCATGCACAATGCTCTCTGTTCAGTAAGCAAGTGGTTTCCTGTGAGACGCTTCTGGGGGGTCATAACATAATAGCTTAATGATATACTGTTTTTTAGATGATAACAATTGTTTTTATATATATATATATATATATATATATATATATAAATATATTCACACAGTATATAGCTACTATTATATATTATATTATATATACTATATTACTACTGTCTGAAGTTTCCTACGTACAGGCTCTCCTTGAGATCCCTTCTCGCCTGGTCTTCCAGGCAGGCCCTGCAATTGGAAAGAAATTGGTGTAGAAACAATGTTGTGTCGTTAAACGGTTAAAGTAATGCTTACATGTGGTAAACGATGCCTAAGGGAACACTGTTCAGAAACCAAACGTATGGAGACACCACGTCTCTATCAATCCGCCATCCAAAAAGGTGTAGGGCCCTATATTAACATCTAATATCATATATTAATATCTAAGTGCACGGTCTAAAGCGCAAAGTGAAAGTGCATTTTCAGCATGTCCAAATCCACTATTTCTAGTTTAACAGCGGATAAAACGGTCGATGAGCTAGGCACATGGTTCTAAAGGGTTGTACTTACTCTCTTGATAATTAATGCGTGTATTTTGGGCTTAATATACAGCACAATAAACCAACCAGTCAACTCTCATTCCCTATAGAAATACAGGTACACTTAACACCTTGGCAGATTACCGTACTATTAAAGTAAAGTCCACATACGATATGCTACCACCTTTCATCTCTTTGGCTAAGCTTCTCAAGACTCATCTCTTCTAGGTTGCCTACAGCATTTGACCTTCTGTTCCACCCTCACTTTTCTCCCCTGCCCTCCCAATAAGCATGTATTATTATTTGATTTTGTTATACTTCCCAAATCTTTTTAATGTAACTGTATATTGTTTATATAATGTATGTTCCTGCCTTAGTTAAAAGTCCAAAACTGTATTATTTAACCAAATGTTTAATATTGAACTTTATATTTCCAGTGTACAATGTAAGATATCCTTGAGTGTTTTGAAAGGCGTCCTGAAATTAAATGTATTATTATTATTATTATTATTATTATTAAAGTCAGAAGGAGGGCATCTCTGCAGAGAAAGTGAAATCACACGAGCAGACAATGTTTGGCAATAGCAGGGTTCCATCCTTTGGTTGTTTGTGCTTCCCTGTGTATGTAACAAGCAGTGTAGGCTATGCACGTTCTGCACCCACCATAGGCTTGATAATGCGCTGCGCCATTGACTTTAGACTAGGTATTTGTTGGTCAACCGCAGATCCTTTTTCGCTGCCTCAAGATAGCAATGCACTAACAGTTTCAATGCGTCAGCAAAGCACACCTCATGTTTAGACCAAAACACCCACGGGTGCACAAATGGCCGCAAGTTAATTCGCTAAACAACCTGAGACGGGATAATTACAACTGCATCGGCCTGAAACTAGCAAAGACGCTTGTGTTGCCATATTGAGCGGGTTGTAAGATAGGGCCCTGAATTATTTCAACTTACATTATGTCCAGAAGGGCCCTGGGGCCCAGCGACCCCTGGTGGCCCCCTCATGCCCTGCGACAGAAACAGCAGTACACTAATATTAGAAACAATGCAAACAGTTAATGCTCCTGAAGTAGAAATTGCATAGAAACATCATTGGATGTTTACCGCTGGTCCGGGATCTCCACTAGGCCCAAGCGGTCCCTGTAAAAAGACAAATATTGTCCCTTTTTCCACACCACACTATTCAGCATACAATAGGTGTCCCATGACAAATGTTCCCAAACAGGCACTTTCCATAAAGCTGACAAGCCATGTTTATTACCTGCGGGCCCACTTTTCCTTCTCCTGTGGGGCCCCTGTCCCCTGGTAATCCCTGAAGTCCTTGTGACCCCGGCATTCCCTGGGGGACATGGAAATCAATTTGCTATCCCGTGCCTCACTCAGGTAATGTCATTTCAATCACAATGTTCTACTAAGAGACGTGCTCAGTGATGATATTACTGTCCATAGTGCAGTGGTTGCTGATCCCAGAAATATCACATTACTGTTCTATAATGAACAAAAAAAGAATCCAATCTGCGGGTGACATTTAGGTATCCAGCAGGGAAAACATTAGGTGTTCAGGGTGAACAATTCAACACCTTAAATCCACCTCCCTGCCCATTATGCCTTTGCCATCCCGCGCCGCCAATAGCCAGCTCTTCACAGTCAAGTGCTGGTAACAGTCAGTTCTGTGGTCACAGCGTGCTGGCCAAATAGATTGCTTCTGCCTCTTCCAACACACATTAATGATATTCTTCTTCTTCTGTGCCAGAATAAATCTAGGGGGGGCTTTTGTATTTTCCCTAAGGAGGGTTTTTTTTTTAGATCACACACACACACACTCTTTTATCAGTGAGGGTAAAATAACATTACTTTTGGCCCCGGAGGTCCTTGAATCCCCTGTGGGCCTGGCTCTCCCTGTAAAAGGACAAATGACATTAATCAAACAACTTGACAGTCAAGCACTGCAATTAAGACACTTTTGAAATGAATCCATTTAACTTCAAAGTACTGTACACTATTGCTAAGCCCAAGGTCTGCACCTTGCCACAGTACAAAGAAAACGGCTGCAAGGAAAAAATTGGTTGAAGTCAATGTGTTGGTTTGAGACAATGTCTGTTAATAATGTTTGTTTCCTGTTGCTGCTGGCTCCAGATTGACTACACGTCTGTGGTGAGAAATTATCATATGTGTTGGGCTGCAAAACCTTAATGTGCCAACTCAGGTAAAATACTTTTTCCAGTCATTAAAGATATAATGGGTTTTGAGAGTATAAGTGCTAACCACATATCTGCCCCATGTCTTTCCTTAAACGTTCCATTTCACTAATTAGTTCCTCTGAGGAAAAGAATGCTTAATTACAGTCATCAAGTTTAGTGTACAGTATGGGTGGCACAAACACACTTCCTATGAGAGGGGGACATCCAGAGACCGTCTGAGACTGACATCTCTATGTTCTTAATGGACTAACTGGAAGCGAGCCAGCCAAGCTCTTGAGTCTGGGTCAGAATGTTACACTTTGTATGCGATAGGCACACATTTCAAGACACTTGACATGTCTGTGTCTTACGTTTTGCCCGTCTTTGCCCTTTCCCAGTGGTCCGGGGGGTCCAGTCAAACCAGGATCTCCAGGAGGACCCGGAGAGCCGGCACGGCCTTCTTTACCAGGTTCACCCTAAAAGTAAAAGTGAGGTATAGCAAATTAAGTGCTGCTCATAATGTTAGACAGTTGGCAGAGACCCTCCATAAAGGGAGACAACAACTTAAAGTAATGCTGCACAGTGTGAACAGCAAGACCACAGGCTAGATTGTTTTAATGGAAGTCATGGGAGGAAAAGCATTAATGCCCTGAACCAACAGCTGTTCTGTGGACATGGTTCGTGAATCAACTAATTGTCTGCCATGCCTCTCATTTTCAATGATTGTCATTGCATATTTACTATTTCAAACCAAACGATAACGTATCTACTAAGACACAAATTGCTTTTTGTGTGACTACTCTGAGATTTTAGGCAGTTTAAGAAAAGTTAGGAAAAGTTGGAAACATAGCCGCGAGGATTTTAAGTGACGTAGGTAAGTTAACCAGCTAAACACAGTCTTAAGTCCAGAAGTCTCTCCTTTCTCTGTATGTTATAATAATAATAATAATAATAATAATAATAATAATAATAATCTCTTGACTGTGGGTAATTTTTTGATGTATAAAACATAGTACTTACATGGCTAAGTACCGTAGCTAAGTGACATTCAGTATACAGACATAATGTATATAGTATTTTTACTACAGTATGCGTATTTAGTCAGTTGGCAAGGTGTTAAGTTCAAGTTTCCTTTCCCTTACAGAAAATTAAAGCATTTCTATTCGGTTTTACCCTGTCAAATGTGTTAACCGGTAAAGGAATCTTCCCTCTCTGCTTTGCTATTTAGGTACAGGCTATTAATTTAAACCTGGGAGTAGGGCCAAGAACAGATCCTATTTGACAAATTACAAATTCATAAAATGGCACTACATTTCAGAAAGATGGGGGAAAGAGGCATATGAAAAAGTGGGGAGGCATGAAATAGAACGTGTCCTGAAAAATGTGTTCTGAAAGCCTGTCCTCCTGAGCAAAACACGCCATGAGACTAGAACTATTTCAACAACGACGTTCTGCAGTGAGAGGATGATGGAGGACACCCAAGGTCATGCCAAGGTCATGCCGCTCCTCTCTGCAGCACCCTGAATGCGTTTGAACACCAGTCAACTAAAAATAACCACACTTTTCAATTAACTGACCTTCTCTCCTCGTTGTCCGGCAAGTCCTGGAGGTCCAATGATTCCTGGTACACCCTACAATGAGAACAAATGGAGGATTAAAATATCTCTGTAGCTTTATTGATTTAATCTTTATTCAGTTAAGAAATTAAAACAAATAGGGACAAATCCCCTCAAGTTAAACAATGCCAAATAACATTGATGTTTGGTTTGAAAGCAGAGGACGCCATGTTTTTCACCTAGCTGCAGACGACCTACCACGTTGCCAGGTAATCCACGAATACCTTGAGGGCCGCCTAATCCGGGTGGACCCTGCAAGGAACAGGCGGCGTTATTACAGTGTCTGACACTACATTGCTCCCTTCAAGACCTAAGACGAACAACTCACAGGGTCCCCAATGCGTCCGGGCTCCCCGGCAAGTCCAGTTTCACCCTTGGGTCCCTGGTTTAGAGAAAACAATAACAAGTCAATATTCAGAATATAATACAGCTCGGTGCTGTTGTCTATATACACATCTATAGCTATTCATATCAATATACTTTGTGGAAAAAATAGAGACCACCGCACATGTTTTTAAATAATAGTATAAATATACTGTACAGTTAATATATATATAATAAAAAAGAGTCTATAAATATACGTGAATGTAAAAATACATATATAACATAAAAATTTGTAAATCCAAATAATTATTGCAGTATGGTCTCAGTGTTTTCTACGGCTGTATACTGAATACAATATACGGCTCTGGAAAAAAAGACCACGCCATCTGGTTTTGATATTCATAATTGTATTGATAATTCTATATGAAAAGATATGGAGCACTACTTCCCTACCTGTGGGCCTTGCGGTCCCTTAAAGCCTTGCTCCCCGGGCAATCCTCTTGGACCCTTCAGAGATGGTACAGACCTTATTAAAACACTAATTGTCTAGTCAATCCAATACACTCAAACCCCATTGGAGCACACAGAACAGAGAAATATACGCTTTATCTTTTCGTATTCTTCTTGGAATATAAGTCACTGGCAAGGTTCTGCCTACTGTAATACATTTTGCTGTGACAAGAAATGTTCTCCCCATTTAATTTAATTGTGCAGTTATTTCAAGTAATTATTGAAAATGTATGAACATGTACATAAGAGCAATGTCCTTGTACTGTATGGATAATTGATGTAATGTCCTGTGACAGTAATTAGCAGGGCACTGCATCACCTCTGTTGGGTGCCTTTATAGTAAGAGGCAGAGAGAACAAATTATCAATAACTGCTGCTCCAAATAGTTTATTGGGTTTGCTTGTGTGTGCATGTGTGCAGATATTATATTGTTTAGCAATACTGGAACTGCTATTCTGTTAGCTGTTAGTTATCTGGAATACTGTACTGTACAGTATGTGGTCTGTCCACCACAATACAGCACAACAGGGCTTCTTTTGGTTAGATTACACACACATGCCTTGTGGGCAGCTGTTATGTTGAATCTCTACTGACATCTAGTGGTCAGTCATGGCAACTACCAAATTAATAAATTGAGTGAATACGGAACAAAAACAAAGAAAATCAGTATATAAACAAAATAAACAACCGTCACTCACTACATCTCCTGGTTTCCCTTGGTCTCCCTTTTCTCCTTTCTCTCCTGGTTTTCCCTAGAAAATAAAAACACAAAATAATGCCTGACAGAAAACACTGTTTATTGAGGAAATATGATGTAAAAAACTGTCTAGAATCCCCTTCACATTCATATCTCTTCACACAAAACAGGTTATGAACACTTACTGGCTCGCCAGGCTGAGGGATAACTTCAGCCACCTGTAAATTAAGAACGAATAACAAATGCAATTATTTTGATTACATTAATAATTGAGAGGCTTTAAATATAAATAAACAGGCATATGCCAATAATAAATGTGCCAAAGTTACATTAATATGTTGCAGCGTTTGTGGTGTTTAACAATCATACAATATGTATCATGTGAACACATACAGTAATCTGACTTCACTCACGTTTCCTGGAATACCGGGAAGTCCCCTGGCTCCAAGTTCACCCTGGGGCAGGAGACAGTGTTCTCTCATTGTCTGCATGCTAATTACCTTTAATACCGCTAGTACCTCGGGGTGACTATTACCGCCACCCAGAACAGTGGCTCCATAACTAACAGGGCATACAGGACACGGATTCAACAATTATTTAACTTAGTTCACACTTAGGTAACAATGCATAATGGATCCGTTTAAATGTTTTCACTATAGCTTGGTTATCTTCTTCTTTTAAACGTGTATCCAATGTCTCTCTTACCTTGTCACCCTTTTCCCCTTTGGGCCCAAGTGCTCCATCTATTCCTTTTTCTCCCTATGAACCAAAACAAACAAGGTTATTTGGGTTAACTGTTCATAATGCAGGCTTGGACCCTGATTTGGGATTTATTTTGCTTCAACCGGCATAAATGTTTGGGTGATGTTTATGGTTGTTTTTTTGTTCCATTTTGTGTTGGCCAGTATTTTGCCCGCAGGACTATATGGTTGTGAGCATTTTTGCTTAGATATTTAAAAATAAAATCACTTATTAAGACTACATTTCGCCCTGATGCATACTAATGATATTGTGTCATGTATAATTGTTTTGTAGAAGCCTAAACACAGCTAGTCAAATAACAGCTTTGTTGATGTAAATGATCTACAGGGCACGACAATATACCTACCGCGACACCTTTCTCTCCTCTTGGACCTTCCACTCCCTGCTGGCCATGCACACCAGCATCTCCCTGTTGCATGCACAGACAGCATGTTAGGACTGAATGTGAGCTGTCTGGACAACTCGTGACACCATGTGTTCACTCACCCTCTCCCCTTGAGGTCCCCTTGGACCAGGTGGGCCATCCTCACCCTGGGGGGCAGAGATCAATACTTCATCCTTTGTTTTTCAAATATTTTTAACTGTAAAGCACATTGAGTTGCACATTGTGTATGCAAGGTGCTATACAAATAAAGTGTTTTATTATTATTATTATTATTATTATTATTATTATTATTATTATTATTATTATTATTACACATAAAACAACATGGTTTTGTTCATATTTAGCAGGGTTTCATTAACAAGAGTATTATTAGAGTTGCTATTTATTTACTCTGTACGTTGTATTTGACAGTGATAGTTGAACTACTAAGTTCTACTATTGTACAGTATATTAACACAATACTGAACAGTCCCACTCATTACAACATGCAACATATCATAGTTCCAGTCTGGGTTCCTGCAGCTATATGATGTGGATTGTTCCCAGACAGAATCTTGGTACCTTAGGCCCAGGTTTGCCAGGAAAACCATCTGTTCCACGTTCTCCTCTTGGTCCCTTTAAAAACAAGCATCACAAGCATTTCTGAACTGCATATCATATTATGCTGTATGTTCATTGTGTAAACAGTCTTACTGTGGGGTTCCAGTAACCCAGTCCAAAAAGAGTTACACATTACAGTCGAAGCACACATTACAGTCGGTAGCCTACAGGCATTCACATTGATTTCCAACTCAAGCTACAGCCATTAACTAGTATAAAGGATGCTATTGTGAAGTTGTGCCAGCACAATAGCTATACTTTATAGTACAATTTACCATTGTTCCATCATTTCCAGGAAGACCATCCAAGCCATCTTTACCAGGTAAACCCTTTGAATAACAGAGATAGACAAAACAGTAGCATTTACAGAATGCAATAATGAATACATTTACATTAATACAAATACAACTTGAAGAATGAGTAGATTTCTTACAGGTTTGCCTGACTCTCCAGGTTTGCCTGAAAATCCAATTTCTCCAGGGAGACCCTTTGTAGAGAAAACATAGATATTATTATTATTATTATTATTATTATTATTATTATTATTATTATTATCATTATCATCATCATTTGTTTTACTCAAAGCAACTGAATACAACATGTAAGGGTAGAAGATCCATACAGTGCAGCATATATTTAACATAGATACTGTGGAAATAGTAGATAGTAGAAGCTAGATGGTAAAATTATCTCTTATTTACAGGGGGTCCAGTGCGTCCAGGGTTTCCTGAAGGCCCAGCAGGACCTTGAGGGCCCTGCAATACAAAAAATAATATTAGTGTGATTTGCTGGTTTATGGCCTCATCAAACATATACTCATCTGTAAAATCCATTCACTAGTGGACAAAAATGGTTAAAAACATTAGTCCCTGTCTGTTGTTGATGGTGGTGGCAAAATGCAACATGAACACAAGCAGTGCCTAGATCAGTGTCAACCTGTAGCCAATAGAGGAAGCTATTGATATGCTGATATTCTGAAAGAAAAGTATTTCATAATTAAATTACAAATACAAGAGAATCACGTCCTACTGCATATTTCTTCATAACAAATGTTATGGAAAAAAGAAGCAGTGTTGGTGTTTTAGTTAGTTAGTGACCAACATTCAAATGCATTAAAATGTCAAACAAACAACATTGAGTCTTTATCAGTTCATGTCAAATATTCTCATTCTAAGGTAAAAAATGTATATACATTTAGAATTGTATTTAAACGATATGAAACAGAAATAGCCCTTACTTGTGTTCCAGGAAGTCCATCCACTCCGGGTAACCCAGCTTCACCTTTCTTCCCCTGAAAGAAGTGCACCATTAAACACAACAAGTGAATATGCTGCCCTCTGCTGCATGGTGAGGCACACTACATGTCTCCTCAGACTGCTCCTGTTGGTCATTTAAGGATGGCCGGTGACATGATTCAGAGCTACGTGCTACGGCACACTGCTGCAGAGTGGTGATTGGTTTACTCTATAGCTATACTGTACATTCAGGTCATTGGTTCTTGGTGACAATTAAAACTAAACACTTTTCCCAACGCTCAAATGTCTTTATGTACTTTACCAGAAATGCACAGACACACACTAACTACAATTGGTGGATGGATTATTGGCAAGGTGCTCAGGACTGAAAACAATGCGTTAACATTGATTTTTAAAATGACCAGCTGGGCATACTGGACAATACTGATACACACATCTCAGTAATTATTATGGCTTATCTCTGTTTGGTGTGTATGCTAATGAACATAATTAATTAGTTACTGTCTAAAAGAAATTTGATTTAGATTGCTGACATACATTCAGCATTGTCTACATGGCCAGGGAAGGAAGAAGGTGGATTAGAACCACAGACCATTTCATAGAGCACTCACTTACTTCTTTGGAACTAGCTTCAGCACCCCTATGGTAGTAACCAGTCATACATCTTAGTTACTGTGGTCAGTGGGCAGACCACTGAACTGACTACTACCCTTGCTTACAGTAAATCATGCAAATTTTCAGTTATCTGAACACTCTATACAAAAGTATTAGATTCAGTAACTATTTCTTGTTTCTGTTCTGTATGTATTTATGCAGAGACTAACAGAAAACTATCTTTAAACAGGTATGATTTTAGTGGAGCATATGGGGTTTGAGACATGACTGAGTGGCAATGGCAAAATGGTTTACATGGCTCACGGGTCAGGTAGAAGGGCCCCATAACAGGGAGGTCAGGACCAGCACTATATAATTAAGGATGTACACTCCTCAGTTGCGATATAGCTAATATATATTGTTGGTATTATTATTATTATTATTATTATTATTATTATTATTATTATTATTATTATTATTTATTTATTTGTTTTGTATAAGGCATATTTAGGAATGTGTGTATCATTCACTATTAACCTATTATTACCCTTTGTCCAAACTCTCCAGGCTCCCCGGGCAAACCTTGTAGACCAGGAAGTCCCTGATAACAAAAACCACAACATACTAGTCAACATCAAGTCATACATCACACAATCAGACATTTTGTATGGTGGTACAGCTCTCAACATGAGTCTATTATATAAGCATGAGTGTATTATATAAACAACATATGGACTGTTGTAGATTTGACAAATGTCAGGGCAAGAGGAAATGCCTATGATGGACAGGGGTATATGGCGATCCTTACCGGTGGTCCTGGGGGGCCATCAGTTCCTGGAGGGCCAGCAGGCCCCGGGGGTCCCTGCAAAAGTAATATCTGTATGTTGTAGATAGTATGTGAACACAGACCTAGTAAAGCTGCTGTATGTGGTATTGTAGACAACACCAAAGATTCAGTTGTACTGTAATTATGAGTTCACTCACTGCTTCACCCTTCAGGCCATCATTTTGAACCTAGAACAAAAATTGAAAATAAAGCTGTGTTCGTTCCAATTATATCTATATGAATATAGTGTATTTGTACTATATTGTACTGTGCATACTAGGCAGTGTCAACTGGATTGTAGAACACTATATAAAATATAGGAAATATGAAATATATATATTTGGTACTCACTACATTTCCTGGTAATCCAGCAGGTCCCCTCTCACCCTGTTAGAGTTCAAATAGTGTTAAGATTTTTCAAAATGACTGGCTGGCTGCCACTAGATGTCACACTAAGCTCACAGATGGTCTATATTACTTGCTGCCACTAGATGTCGCACTAAGCTCACAGATGGTCTATATTACTTTCTGCCACTAGATGTTGAATTAAGCTCACAGATGGTCTATATTACTTGCTGCCACTAGATGTCACACTAAGCTCACAGATGGTCTATATTACTTTCTGCCACTAGATGTCACACTAAGCTCACAGATGGTCTATATTACTTGCTGCCACTAGATGTCACACTAAGCTCACAGATGGTCTATATTACTTTCTGCCACTAGATGTCACACTAAGCTCACAGATGGTCTATATTACTTTCTGCCACTAGATGTCACACTAAGCTCAAAGATGGTCTATATTACTTTCTGCCACTAGATGTCACACTAAGCTCACAGAGGATCTATATGACTTGCTGCCACTAGATGTCGCATCAAGCTCACAGATGGTCTATATTACTTGCTGCCACTAGATGTCACATTAAGCTCACAGAGGGTCTATATGACTTGCTGCCACTAGATGTCGCATTAAGCTCACAGAGGGTCTATATGACTTGCTGCCACTATGTTGCACTAAGCTCACAGAGGGTCTATATGACTTGCTGCCACTAGATGTCACACTAAGCAGCAGCAACAGCATCTTAGACAAAAACTAATTATCCTAGGCCACAATAACATGCAGATTACAACACACACAGAGGGAGTGTGATGTCATTCTCTGCTTAGGATTCACTATATATTTACATAGCAAATAGTTATTTCCTGATATATTAAAGATACAAAATATTGTATTTAGCAACACGTCACAAGCCCTTCATTAAAAGCAACACAACGTTTTGCTTTCTTTTTTTAAGTATTGTTTAACTGTTTATTTAATTCTACCATTCCATCCATTGTTTTGTTTTTAATGCATGTTTTAAATTGTTAAGCACTGAGCTGCAACATTTGAATGAAAAGTGCTACATAAATATTATTATTATTATTATTATTATTAAATCAGTGTGTAAGATCAGTGTAAATCCGGGTTGGACAATGTTAACAAAACTGTTAAAAATCTCAACCTCACATTTTGAGCAGGCTATAGTAATCTATTTTGTAAACATTATAAAATCACCACACCTGAGCATACTGTCATTACATTTCCATTTAAATTGAAATAATTTGATTGGACAAAGTAATTAGATTTAAATGATCTACTCTACATAGCCCATAAAGTAATACAATGCATTGCACAGAAATTTGTTTTGATATTGTTTAGATATAGCCTAAATTGAATAAATATCAGAAAGGACAAACTCCCCTTGAACGATAATGTTGACATGCACTAAGGTGTGTGTGGATGCACTGCGTGTGTGTACTGTATGTCAGCACTGAACATTGACAATAGTCTGTGTTAGTAATTATAGACAAGGCAAATGAGCTCAGCCATATATTTTCTTTTCTCCACACAAATGAGTGGGCTGTCTTGACGGTAGGCAGAGGAGACAGAGGAATGTCTGGGAAGATGAGAAAGAATCCTGGGAGCTGCCTATGACTAGATTTATATCAGCTCCATTTAATGGCAATATCCTTGGGGCAAATATCCTCTGGCAATTGTCTTTAATCAACTGTTAGTAATTCAACGAGATCTTACTGTACCTTCTCGCCTTTAAATCCACTGGCACCTGGAGAGCCAACCATTCCTCTTAAGCCCTATGAAGAGAACAGGATGGCTGAATGTTAAACTGTGACTGTATGACAACGTATGGTGCTACCCAGGTGCAATAGTCCATGTCTTGAAACTAGAGGACATCCATTAAAACTCACATCTTTCCCGGGAATGCCAGGTTTTCCTGGAAATCCCTCTGTTCCAGATTCTCCCTAAAACATGAAATACATGTACACATCATATTTAAATGAAAAGCAGACAGCATTTGCACAATAGAGTAAGTCATGCCCAGGCTGGATATATTTGTTTTTGAGTGAGTTCTCAGTGCTGCCCTGACATTAACCTCCCCACCCCGCACCCAGTTTCCCCTTTTAAATCACTACAGACCGCCCCCCCTTCCCGCACCTTCTAGACCAAGCGCTTTATAAGACTTCATACAGGAAACTGCTTTTAGAACAGCCCTGTTTCCACAACATACTGTAAACCAGACAGTAGATGAATGCCATTAGGTAAGACGATCTTTGTACTGTACTGATACTGCATTCCATTTCATACTGATGGCCACTGTTTCATATCGTTTTCCACACTACATGGTGCAAGATGCATATCGTCATCAAAGGAGCCTCTTCATGTACAGCATGCACATCAACACATCAGGTATTCATGGAAACCATTACAGTTGCAGGGAGATCAATATTCACTGAGGGAGCTTTGGACCTTTGTGTTTCTGTGTGGTGTCCAAGACATGTACCGAGCTCTGAATGAGCAGCGTTACAGCCAAACACCCCCACAACATCCCAGACAGGACGTTTGGAGAATGAATCAAGGAAGACACATCTGCTATTACAATCACAGCCCTCTCATCGCCCTTTCTCTGAGATGTAGCATGTGTGCACCCTCTCTGAGAAAGACTTAACCTTGTCTTCAGGATATACATGGTCTTACAACGCTAGGATGTGTGAGCTGTCTGTTGTCTGGGCAAACACAACTCAATATACATTGGATTAACTGCATTTAAACATTATACTAATGTATAGGACATTATTTTACTAACCTTGGTTCCTGGAACTCCTTTTTCACCTTTGATGCCCATTTCACCCTATTGGTAAAGCATCACAACACAATAGCAGTAGAGTATTGCAAAAGAATTAGACACATAACATATATACAGTATGTCTTCAGGGTTCAGTACTCACAATGACACCTGAAGGTCCAGGGACACCAGGACGTCCTGCATCTCCCTGAATTCCCTGTATGACAAATACAATAATAAAATAATCTAATGAATCCCCATTCACAATATAAAACCTTTTTTAAATAATCTACTTTAATTTATCTTTTTAAACTGAATTCCCATTGATAATTTCCAAAATGGAAATGTACTCGTTCCTGTTACTGCTTCAGAATATGGACTGGCTGTTTCAGGGCTGAAGTAAATATGCGATACATGGTCACTATAGACGCAAAACTGCAACAGCAGCCGTCATTAATGAGACTTCCACTTTGGACTAATTCTAGACCTAATCCCACCACCCTGGTCCCCCAACCCCTGATGTCATGGTAACGCTAACTATATCTGCAGCTGAGGAGAGAAAACAAAGCTATTTAGTTTTCACTAAAACATATTTTAAATTAATAATGATAAGGTTACAATTAGGGAATGAAAGTTTTACAAATGTTACATACCAAATCAATCATCATGCTCTATTAGTAAGAGGATAGAACTGTTGTACATGTAATTCATATGTTTACCCAAAGGGGGGCGATCATTCCCTCTAGTATTCTCTAGTATTCTATCTACAGTAGCTGGGGTAGGTCAGCCTGTCACAGCACATTGATCAAACAGTGGTTGATAGCTTTGTTTGTCTGTCTGTCTGTCTGTCTCTGTGTCTCTCTGTCTCTCTGTCTCTCTCTCTCTCTCTCTCTCTCTCTCTCTCTCTCTCTCTTTCTCCTCCCTCCCAGCCAAAGAAAGGTCTATCAAATGAGTCCCTTTTTCACAGGAAATCAATAACAAGCTGAGAGGTAATTGTCCAGAAAAACATATGTATGCCCAGTGGCAGAACAAGGGCATCTCCAATAGCAGTACACACAAGCAAAATTTCATAAATAGCTTAAAAAGTAAAAGAATGTGTTTTCCTACCTTTTGCCCAGATAGGCCTTGTAGCCCTGCACTGCCAGGGAGACCAGCTTCACCCTGTTGAAAACATTGGGAAATACTTTAGCATTATTTAGAAACAGAGACAAATCTATTGAATGTGTCACAAGGTTACGTAAAAAGCTAAGCATGCAATGTTTCATTCACATACTCTTTCTCCTTTGCCTCCATGCTTTCCGTCCAACCCTTTAGCACCCTGTATAGAGACAAGTGGTTAGCACACACGCCATTTTGGCTCAAAACACAGAAATATATGTCTATATGTCGCCATGGCCATGCCCATCCTCGCACCTGCTCTCCTTTTGGCCCAGAGGCCCCTGTTAGGCCTGTGCTGCCCTTATCGCCCTGTAGACATAAAGGAAGTGTTTATTAGGGTTATTGTTGTGTTTAGCTTCACACTGGCATGCATGGGTTCCGTTAATGCAGGCGGTGGCAGGCTGTTAACCTGGAGATGTCACTGGATGTATGGTTTAGTACACGGTTCAGTTCACTGTCACAGGGTTAACGCTTTAGGAATGAATACTGATAACCATGCGTTCCACTTGATACATTCAACATGAGCAGGGTTACACGGGACATAAAACACAGAGTGTTAAAATAGACACTGTACATTACACTGTGCACATGAACATGGTACACAAAGACACATACGACAATGAACAATGCTGCTGGAGCCGGAGAGTGCTGATAGCTGGCTGAGAGGATTGGTTCACCAAAGACCCAAAACAAAAACAGAACGAAAGGTGACCCAGCCTATCAAGGAACAATGGCTTTGCATTGTTGCTGCTTTTTTGTTGGTTTGTTTTGTTTTTTTCATAAGCACTGCCGTCATCTTGTGCGCCAAGGAATCCCTTGGAATTTGAAAGTAGAGAGTGAATTGGAAAAAAGGAAAGTAATGGCTGTTTAATTACATGGTACCACACGTCTTCCCACCACAGGACTTAGCTCTGCTTCATAAAGCGCTTTACAAGTCACAGAAGGTTGCCCTTTAATTATTTTGGGAGCTGTATCATTTTAACGCACACTATTTCTTTCATCACACAGATTAGGAAACAGTTTCTATTCTACTATATAGTAATGAAAAGACCTTATTTATAAAAAATAAATAAAATAAAAATAATTGCTACATAGTACGTGGGGGAATTGCCTGTGGTAATCTGCAAATAGATTAGATGCAATAGAGGAAATCAGAGAGGGATGAATTCACTTTGTACCCATGTGGCTCTATGACAGCGCTATTAAACAATTCTCTCATAATTGTTTTTTGTTGCAACAAGTCTAAAAGGCAAAGAAAAGATTGACACCTTAATTGGAAACAAATTAGAAATAAACTTTATTTAAAAGTCAACAGCCCCAGAAAAGAGTTAACATTTTGAATTTTTAGAGAAGACCACCTACATTTTAGACAGAAGAAAAATAGAGACCTGAAGCAGCACTAAGTGGATTGTTAGTGGTAAAGCTTTCTTGTGCCGTTGTATGACTGTCAACATGGACATGGCAGCCATGACCTATTGTTAACATTAAAGCTAACAGCTACATACCATAACATATCAAACGTATATGATACAGGTGGATGCTCCTGTGTATGTAGCTGTTACATAGCTTTATTAGGCGATAAACAGAGAAAGAGAGAAGAGAAAGCCAGTTTACAGCTAGTGCCTGAAACAATAATGACACTGCCAGACTGGGATCTGGCTCTGCCAAGCCATACTGTGGTGGGACCTAAACAGACTGGGTGGGCGTCACTGATCCTTCCCTGCCTTCTCTGCTACACATCCTATGTGGTCACCTGT
Organism: Forbesichthys agassizii; assembly: GCA_026546735.1. Taxonomy (NCBI): domain Eukaryota; kingdom Metazoa; phylum Chordata; class Actinopteri; order Percopsiformes; family Amblyopsidae; genus Forbesichthys; species Forbesichthys agassizii. The sequence goes on from JAODLL010082938.1 coordinate 49,999, forward strand.
CCTGTAATTCCCACCAATGACATAGCTACAGGTTTTTCCCAACCGCTCCCTGAGAGAGGAGATATGTGTGTAATGCCCTACAGAACGCAGTGCATTCTATAGAATGGCCATAGTGCACGCATGCTGTGACAGTATGGATGTTCTGCCAGATGTGTGTGAAACATGCACGGACACACACAGGGTTAACGTGTGAAGGTCATGCACCATCAGAGCAGGCATAGGCCATCCTTACCTTCTCACCTCTGTCTCCTTTGACAGAGGCTACGTTGCCCTGCAAATAATTAATCGACATGGATCAATTATTATCGAGGCTGGAAAGAAAAGCAGAAATGTGTAGGAAAAAAGCATGCGACTTGAACTGACTAAAAATCACACAGAATATTTGGACATAAAATGAATGAGGAGTTTGTTTTTGCTAATGACTACATTTTTACCAGTGCGGTAAACATGGTACTGCACTCTTAGCTGAAATGCAATAAATATGCTACTATTTCTTTACTGACTACAGTCATATACAAAATGATTTTTACGATTTCCATACAGTTTCTCCCTTTTGTCCATTTAGGCCAGAAGGTCCAATTGCACCCTTTAGGCCAGTATCACCCTGAAAAGGTATAGATGAAGGTTTGTCACAAGGGGAATTACAACATGAAGCTCTGCTACAGTACAACTGCCTTGTTAGACCATCTTGTTCTTGTGAGCTCTACATAGTCTCATCTCCTACATTCTGAAAATAACCACCCGTATCCAGATGAGTAGCTCAGCTGAGAGACAGCAAGAAGTTCAGAAACAAGTTTTGATTGGTCGAAGGCTGTACAGTGGCCAGATTACTGTGATCTGTGATCGATACTATTCGCACTGCCACAAGCAGTTTTGAATTGAGGGCATTCAGAGTGAATAGCAGAGCAAAGCAAGATGCTCACAAGATCAATCTGCTCATAAGGCAACCAGTACACTGGGAATTTACTGGAAATATCTCATGTGCACATGATATTACTTAATGGAGGTAAGACCTTTTCACCCTTGGGACCTGCAGCACCACGTTCACCTTTTGGACCCTGTAGGAAATTATAACATTGACATCTTTCCAGACTATTGCGCCGATTAGCAGAAATTCGAGAGACATGACTGGCAGTGCATCACAAAGCGCTGTACCATCGGTCTGGCAGGGCAGGATGAACAGTTGGCTTCGGGCCCTATCTTCTGCTCCTCAGGTGTCGGGATCGAGGTGGGAATTACATCGGGCGGCGCCTCGGTCACAACTTTTTTAGGACACTGTTACGGCATGATGAATATGATGCAGTGAACATAATAGTAGTGATGGCCAAGTGTAGAAATAGCAATAATTGTATGGTCTCTTGATTGATGTGGCAGGAGGAGCATCACTGTACAAACATTACTGTAGGCCACTCTGACTCGAGAAGACCTAGAATAGGCATGCTCTCAGTGCGACACAACCACAGTGGCTTACTAAATACATCAAATAAACAGTGCTCACCGTCCCATCGGGCAGATCGCAGCAGGTTTCCAACTCTGCGTGTTTGGAATCGCAGTATATCACCATCCTCTGGAGGTCAAACTGAATGGGCGGACATTTATTTGAGAAAGAGAATTCCAAATGCAGAGAGTGAATTGGTGTTTGCTCAAGTCACATTCAAAGGGATGAACAAAACAGTTATTGTCCACTGATGGACAATAGTAATGTTAGCATATTGTATTATACGTTTTTATTGATACGATTATTGTAACACACTCACATCAATTGGCACACTGTCATAGAGCCTCTTTCCAATGACTGTCTTCCCCTGGATGTCAATGTCCTCCCTGTCTTCAATAGGCAGAGTCTGAATGTGCTTGCAGTCCAGGTACAGTGACACAGACTTGGCCCCCACACTCAGGGCTATTTTGTGCCAGCTGCGATCAAAGAGGCTGTCTACTTCTTGGTTCTTGAACACAGCTCTCACCGCATCCTTGGTCAGTCCAACAGCATTGTACTCCACTGCTTTGTTCTCACCATCAAGGCGAATAGACACCTAATGGAGCCTAATGGTTACTGTAAGTTGGGAGAAGCCTTTATACCAAAGATATTGGAATATTAACAAAGATGTTATTGTAATGCATTGTAACGGAAGCAAAAATGGAAAGCTTCTGGTCTTTTAAGTGGCCGTGATCATAGGTTGATCATAGGTTGGGAATTAATTATAATTGTAATTGAGTTACATACTCAAAATACCCATTAACGCACCTAGAGCAAAATAATAGACAATGTTATAGTTAAATCCGTGGACCTCCTCATTGACTTGCACGGAGTGCTGGTTCCTTCTGGGTGAAAAGTCCCCCATTTGAACCTGCTCTGATTCAAATTTCTCTGACTATATTATAATGTATATAGCTTTGTTAGCATACAGTAGGTAGTTAGCATACTGTAGCTAGCTGCCCTCTTCACAATCACTTCTATGTTTACATTGGACATATCAAGAAGTATCGACACAATTTACATACATTCTAACAAAATAGCTCAATTGAAAATGCAAACCCATTTCTACCAAAAAAGTAAAATGGACAATAAAAGTAGCAAAACATGCTGTACAATTACAGATCAAACGATTTTAAGTTTACCACCCATTCATTAAAAGGGTATTAGTCAGTGAGGTGACCCTCAGATGAGCTGGCCCTGTAATTGGCCAAAAACACATCCAGAAATTAACCAACCCACCTGTGGGATTCCGTATTTGTCATAGATTTGCCAGAGGTACCAATCTTCTCGTCGTGAAGTTTTCCTGAATTTAAATGTTGTCACGAAAGCGTATTCATCTGGCAGGCCTTGAGTAAATACATCTCTGTAGAATGGAAGAAAATCTTATTTTTTAATTTATGATTAGGTCAAAGTTTTCCAGTATGGTACAGCATCACCAGAACCCCAAATGTCCTAACTAGCTCACTGTTTATGTTTTGAAACACATCAATAAAGAAAAGCATTTGTGGATGCAAGGGGATGGGTAGAGAATGTTGTGAAACTGTGAACAGCTGTAATTGGAGGAGTGCAAAGTAAATAGTGTACACATTTATAGTGTAATGCTGAGAACCACAAGGGTGATTCCAGACACAAATTATGGAGGTTATTAATAGCAAAAATGTCATAATTAACATGACCATCACCACAAATGATTTCACATACTCTGTCTGTTGTACAATTGGCATCGTCCCAAGGCGAACATATGAGCTCTGTTCCCCATCGGAACTGCTTCCCAAAATGTTTCTCACGTTGAAGTAATCCATCAGGTTAAACCCTGTTTGGGATGACAATAACTTCACTTCAACTTGTTCAACTTGTTCAACTCGTTCTCTCTCTCTCTCTCTCTCTCTCTCTCTCTCTCTCTCTCTCTCTCTCTCTCTCTCTCTCTCTCTCTCTCTCTCTCTCACACACACACACACACACACACACTCACTGCAATCAAAGTCACTGTACTTTTGATTGTGACTTGGATTCTCTTTCTGGGAATCTTTTAATTGAGTCAGTCCCACCACAGAGTAAGCCTATAGCTACCGTGTTTTACTGTGAGGTTGTATGAAACTAACAGTTTGCTGTTAAATAAATAGCAGACATTTGCTTGTCACTGATTATTTCTTAGACTCGCTGCCATTTGAGAAAAAAAAAATAGTTTCCATGTGCAATTATGTCATCTGTATGGGCAGTGCATCTGATTTAAAATGTGAAAACCACAGGACTTATTTCAGTGGTTTGAAAGGACACTCCCTTGTACAACAAACAGGCACTGTAGCCATAGCAATGCCAGTGTGATCTGAGCTTGTGCAGCTCTGTTCAGACCACTAGCGGTGCAGAATCGGACCTCAAAACAGACACAGCAGGTCTACAGTACTTAAGAGTAGGTTTAGTGGTAAAGACCGCACTCTACCGGAAGCGATACCATCGTGTTTAGTAGGGATGACACCAATACGATACTGAGATCGGATTTAATGTCAAGCATCAGCAGTCTAACCTACCCAGGCCACACTATCAGCAGCAGGTTTCTAAAATGCATCTAGGTCCTAAAATAGAGATAGTCTGTCCTTTACTTTGCAAATTAACTTAAACCAAATCACCCAAACGAATGCATACATCAATGACAACATTGTAATGCTTCCTTATTATGGGCTATATATTAATATATACATTACATTATGTTTTACAGAGTTAGGAAAGCAATGTTCAAGCCTGATGGTTCTACACAAAACAGGATTCACAGTCTCTTCCTCAGTCACAGTGAGGAATACAACTTCATGTAATACTGGGATCAGATCGGTACTCGGGATTGGCCAATACCCCAAGGGCAGGTATCTGTATTTAGACTGAAAAATGTGGATTGTGCCATCGTGTTTAGTAATATCTACATTTAGGATACATACTGTAGGTCTTTGTTATGCAACAATATTGACAAGATGCTCTGTGTTTCTGGTGGAAACATAACACACGGAAGGTGCTGTGCCTGCCCAGAATGGGTTTGTACCAGCAACAAAGAAAAGCCACACATTATTAAGGTGGTAATGTGAGTGTGATGGGAAGGATTACTGGGGTCTTTCAAAATAGTCCTGGAAACAGGTGCATGAGTACTGCTCTGGGCCATTAGCAACAGAGTAAGAAATAACATTGAGAAGCCACATGTCCTGATAAGGAGCTTAATCTGTCAGTCAAGGCCACTGGGTGTCTAGTATGTGTCCTGTTGCCACTGCTTATATTACAAGACCTTTATCATTGGATATATGTGCAGCTGTGATACGCTTACGGGCCAGTGTTTCCACTATGATCGCAAGGCTTTCACTCTGCTCTGTTTCTGTGGCTGTTTGTGACGATCACAGCACAGACCTGTAATTTGGACTGGCAATGGATAAGGTATAATCAACAAGAAGTTATTTTGGATGGCTAAACACGACCAATGGGGTGAACAGCAGGGGGGAAGGGTGGGGACAAAGCCAGATGAGTTCACTGCAAGCCTACACCATATACACTCGCCAGATTCTTGTCATCCGGATGGAGGGCAGCATCTGGGCTCTACTACATGACCTGTTCCATTATCTGCCGCCACCCAATGACACAACTGTGTTGGTTCTCTTCCATCTTCAATATCTTTGATGGGTCAGACTAGACAACCCATGTCTCAACCTCACCCTTTAGTTTGATGTCCATGATAATCAGTTGCAAATAGTGTTGACGTTTTGACACACAGAATTTCAGATTGGTGCACATAAGGTAAATGTTGGTGTTATGGCAAGGAACATTGCTGCTGTCTTCAATGCTAACCTGAGATTGCAGATTAATTAACCTCATGACTGTGATTTGCATTACTCAAGTACTTCAGACATTGTATTAGTTTGGGCTATATTTAAAGTTAGAGACAAAAGCTTTGCATTACATAAGAAGCAGACTAGACCAAGAAAAATCTTACTAAAAGTACATTAACATCTTCACAAACTATACATTTTGAATGTCCTTTACTACTGTATCTTCTCTCATAGAGATCACATCATTTTATCATATATTGTAGCGTTCTCTATAGATACGCTGTATAGATGATTATACATTGTTTAGTCATTTAGGCCTATTCTGTACTTTCAATTGTTTTTTGACAATAAGCATAATACAAATGTATAATAATTAAATATTCACATAATTAGAACTGAAGATTAGGTACATTATATTATATATTGTGTGGTCTTTGGAACATGAAATAGTTATTATCTTGATAGGATAATCCTATGCTGTCAAGTAATTTCAATGTGTTGCAGTGACATCAGAGGTAAGGGAAACTTCACTATGAATCCTCTCATGTTTTCTGGAACTGAATAACTGCAACATCTTTGGGCCAGTAGCCGGAGCCAAAAAATCCTAGCCCACAGCAACACTATCAAGCATCAGAGAATGTACGGTTGGTTATCAAGGAATTTATCTGTGGAGATGAATATTTCTTCAATTACTGTCCTCAATCCAAGTGTTCAATATGCCTCAACTGAAAGAAAAATACATTTGCAGCCAGCTTAGTGGATTTATTTATAGTTCACAATCAACACCTAGGTTTAGCAGAGCATCAGCTAGTTATCAGCAATTAAAGAAATGTCCAAATAATAGTCTATTGTCTCAATCTATGCTAGCTTCTGCAGTGTGTGAATTGTATGTTTGCAGTAAGAAAGTAATGTATTTTCACTGTCGTAGCTACTGTAGTCACAGTTTTACACAATGGTCTTTTAACTGGGTAACATCTTAAATAAAACGAAATTCCTAAATCCACAAGGCACAAATATAGCTTAGCCAAGTTATTATGAACAACACATCATTCTTCATGTTAATAATTAATAGACAAACTTTGAAAGGCAAGTAAAAAATAGATAGGCCTATTTTGAGTCTAAATTATGCATTTCACCTTCTAATAAGTCCTGCAGAAGAGCTCAGCAGTGTAGGCCCAGTCTTGTTTTTATTTAAGTTTGATGGATACTTGTGGGAGACTAGAAATCATATTCCCAGAAGACACTCTTAGAACAACATTCTACCTTCTCTGGTTAAACACTACTCAGGGTTTCTGGAAACCTGTTAATTCAGCGATAACATGATATTAATTAAAACAGATATTGTTGGGTTTACGACCCTGAATGCTGATGTTAGGATGATTATTTAGACCGCTTCAGTACTCCTGTTAGAGAGCACGGAGTCATCAAGTAGTTTTCTCAGCTTTATTTTGGTACACAGGTACACCAGATGTATTTCTTGATGTATAGGGTAATCAATAATGTTCAATACAACGAATCGGTTCATTTTATCGTCAGTGACTGAATGTCCGGCGCACAACCGTGAACTGTTCCACCGGAGATAATATTAGTTTGTCTATAGTGCGCACAAAGTAACCCTCCGCCAGGGAGCGATACGCACTTGGGACTATTTGTACACGTTAACTAGCATAATAACGCCAAGATAGTAGTTGTAGTAGAATAAACATATACGCATATAATCATATTCATTTATCAAACTAATTATGAATCTTGAAGAATTCAGAACAGATATACTGTAGTTATCAGCTACGAGCGAATGTACTGTAATCACTCATCACGTTGAACATTAGCCACACATTTAATGAAATATGTATTACACTTTGTGTCTTAGTCTTTTTGTTTTGTACATGAATGTAAATATACATTCATATTAATTTAATATTGCCATCAAGGTTTAAATCATTAATGGATGACATTAAAAAATATATATATTTCAGTTTGCATTTTTCTTATCCATTTATCCTAACTAAATCCGTAATCTTGTATTTAGAAATGTGATTTTAGAAATGCTGTGATAACAGAAATGATAAAACCAAGCTTATAGAACAATAGGAAGGGAGATATGTTCCCTTACCTGGAACGTCTGCAAGGCCATAACTCGCCGTGTTGGGCTTAAAAAGCTCAGGTTGCACCTTCATATTTGGACACAGCACATCTGAGGAATGAGAACAACAGATGTTTTAGTGAGACAATTGATAATACTGATTATACAAAGAGATAATAAACAAAAACAAAACAACACAAAAGGGCAACCTAGATTGTTAGTTTGCTGTAAACGCATTTCTTTTCTGTTTTACAATCATTTTACAGTAATTTGTTTGTATTTCCTGCTGAGAAATTCAAGCTTGTGAAGCCCTTCTCCAGTGTTAACAGTATATTACTCTACATAAACATACATAAACCTCTAACCAACTACGACATAGGCAAACAATCTGAGGAGAACAGACTGCTACGTGTTTTGAAAGACCTTTGTGAGTCTCAATCAAATACACATCCTCTATCAGTTATTATTTTTAGGTGCAGGCAACTATTATTATTAACAGTTATTTTAATAGGAAACTTTATAGAATTACAGAGTGCAATGAAATCCCTTCATAATTAAAATCACCTTTTTGCATCTGCTTGGTTAAAACATGATAGAGAAAAGTACTCTTTTACTCTGCATGATTGCAGGTTACAGTATATACAATATATCAGCCAGACACCAAACATTGCTCTAGTAGATCTTGTATCTGACAAACACCTACAATCAAAGTTAAATCAAATACATTTTCCTAAATCAGAGCAGTATAAATCTATCAAGAAAGTCAGTCAAGGTTTCATTTTTATGCATGTTGTGTTTCATGACGGTGTTGCCAACTTTGTTTTTCTTTGAGTTTCTTTCAGCATTGTCACTGTACAGATACTGTACTTTACATGTGCCTGGGAGCACATACGCACTAATACTTTTTTCTTCATGTTTAATGCAAATTATTTGGCTCTATATTGTACACGGCTTGTTATATTTTTCACATAGGCAACATATACAGTATGCAGTTTGTGTGCATTTTCATTGCATTTTTTTCTGTATAAAGAGCTATTTCATATTCCCTGCATACCATGCTGCTTATTCAATGTGTAAATCTGGTAAGTGTATCAGAATTTATAATTGTGTCAGTCAATGAATGTGCGTCACTCTTTTTACAGACAGTCCTAAAGTTGTTGAACCCTGACTCTTATATGCTAAATAGCTAAACTACTCCCTGCACTTGTGGCCCTGGGGTATAATTTAAGGATACGCCTGAGAGTTAAAATGGAAGCAGCCTTACTTCCGGCATTTAGGACTGAATATCTCAAAACAGGTTCTTGGTATTAACATAAACGCTCTGTGTTTTTGCTTTCATTAGAGTTTATATTTACTATACTGTAGATCAATGGTAAATTTGTATAATGAAATGTGACATCTGTCAATGTGTGATCCTGGGGTGTAATTCACAAAAGACTGTGCCGTGTACAATACTGTAAGATAAACTATTGCTTTCTTCAACCAACTAGCTCTGAGATAATGAACTGAAGAGCAGAAGAGCACTTATGAGATGATAACAATCAAATGTTTTGCTACTACTGAAGAACTCACTTGAAACATTAGAGCTGTAATTTTCTAAGCAAAAATAACTTGCATTGCTTTAAAGCCAGTTCTGCTGACCACCGGTATACTTAGATACACAAAAATATTGATGTACATAACAATAACATGGTACATTTATTTATATTTAACCAAATAAAAAGCTTAGTACACCATTACAGTTGATGCCTTCTGTATTACGTCATATATAAATAGTCTGCTTTATTAAGCCCAGTAAAAAACACGTGTTTAGTGTCAAACTGCAGGGTCAAAGGTCTTGAATATGACCTCCCATAGAGCATAATATGTTACCGTGTCCAAAACATATTAAAGCTTAAAGCTGCTGTTAGTAGGATGTGATAGATAATGACAACTAAAAAATAACGAAAGAGTACAATTTTGAAAGTCAACAACCCAGGAACCGCAGCCCTGTCCGCTGCTCCCTCCTTATGTAGCTCATTGGTCTGACATTGTGAAGCCCATTGACGAACATGTCACACATTCATGTGATTGAAAAGCTGGACTAATCAAGAAAAAGAGGGCCAGGATTCTTTGCCTCAAAATCGAAAATATCTTTTAACAGAGGTCTTTAAGTTTTTTCTGGCCAAGGACCCCTTGAACAGGGTCCCCCTATTACATATGGTATAAAATATTTAGTTGCAAGGCCAACAATAATGTGTGGGGCTGCTTATAGTGCCATGTAAACGTAGGCCACTAACTAAGCCATTATTAAAATGATTATTGACAGATGTATATGTTGTTAATAGCACAGGTTGTATTTATGTTAATCTATATCTTCACTTCACTTTTTGAAAGAAAACAAGTTGTTGGATCAAATAATTTGGAGAACCCCCTGCAGTACCTTTGAGGACTCTCTAGGGGTTCCAGAGCCCCTGTTGAAGTCCTGTGTCTTACAATGTATAGATGCAGGGAATATTAACCATAGCAGATATTCTCACAGAGCATTGGCTCACTGATGGCTGGCTAAGAAATCACACTATAGTTCTTAAATCCTACCTATAGCAAATTTAGGAGGTCACATGTTTTGCTACATGTCAAGGTCCACAGGGAAGACAGTTTTAATTATAATTAGAAGTAGCATTCTGTCAATGCCTATGCTTTAAACTGTATAATCATATAATTTCCTCATCTCTATTTATTGTTTGTGGCCAGGACTTCAGGCATCTCTTTACCTTCCTGTCAAACTAATTTTAGATAGGAATTCAAAGACATACAGTGTAAACATAGACATAGCCACATACACGTTTTTTGCTCACCCATAATAACTAACGTTTAGCTAATAATTCGTATGGAAGGATTGTTTGCTATGTCCAGTAGGCCAAGGCCTACATGTTTTAGCATACTGGAGAAATCATTGAGGTTTTAAACCTTGCAGTGGTTCCAGTGATGTTGTACACCTCCACACACCAGAGAAGGACTCACACAGGCAAGTGTGTGGGCAAACAAGCTCAACACAATGTATATATTTTTAACAGCAAGGAGGAAATGGGAGGCTACAGCAAGTAGAAGCCATATGGCAATAGTGTAATATGTGTAGCAGGTCCTTTGGTGTGGATTTGTGGGTGTGGTCTAACCTACAGTAAGCCTACTGTATTCTACATTTACAATACATTTAGCTGGGTGAAAGGGGCAGATCTCCCACTTCAAAGACGTAGAGTGTGGCATGTGGGCTACACTGAAAGAGTGACATTGACAGGGGGCATGATGACTTGTCACTTACTGTCACAGAGCCTCCTTCTCAGACGGCCTCGAATCTTGTCAATGGCGTTGAAATCTGCCACATGGAAGACGTGGGCGTTCTTCGGCTCAGCGGCAATCTCCTCGAGCTCCACTTTAAGGGCCTCTCCGATGCCCACTGCGAACATCCGGATGCCCGCCTTCGCAGCCGCCTTGGACGGTTCCAGAACAAAATCCTGGCTCATGCCGTCCGTAACCAGAATGGCCACCTTCTGAATGCCCCTGGCATTGGGCCGCGCACCGTTCAGCTCTGTGAAAATGCTCCGGGTGGTGTAGTTGATAGCATCTCCCGTGAAGGTGTTCCCCCCCACATAGCGTATGCTGCCCGCTGCACGCTGCACGTCCCCCAGAGTCCTGTGCCTCCTCAGGTTGAACTCCACAGTAGGCTTGTCACTGTAGCGGACTACAGCCACCTGTGTCTTATCTGGGCCCACGTCAAAGGACTCCACCAGATTAGCCACCCATTGCCTGATCAGCTGAAAGTTCTTCAGTCCCACACTGGAAGAGGTATCCAGGATAAATGCCAAGTCATAGTGGACATTTTTACAACCTAGTTGGATGGGTTACATTGTATAGGGTTACATACATTATGTATACGGTACTATTCTTGTGATTGCTGTTAATTATGCAAGTCCTACTGGTTTTACCTGCCCTCTGTGCAGACACCAGCTCTTCTGAAAGAATAAAGGACAAGATAGCCAGAACCGGGATGAGTCTAAATCTCAGTCCTAACTCCATCTCAACCTTTCTTGGGTTTGTTGAGATATGGGTTTATGGTTACCATCAATGTTTCCAATCTGTGGACTAGAGATGTCAGTAGAAATGTCAACAACTCACTATTACACGCTTATTCAGCAGATATGTTGCCCTTTCTGAGTAGTGAAAAGCTTTAAAATGAAGGACTTGTGCTGTGCCTGCATTTGTTACACATCTTTGTTGGCAAGAGACAAGGTGTAAATTGGATATAATCCTTGTATTGTGTGTTATGGCTCTTTTGCAGTTGGGTGGTACTACCAGAAACGTGTCATGTAAACACTGCTATTCTTAAATCTGTTATACAAAATGGGTGTGATGCCTGCTATTGGAATAGACGCATGGTTGACCACAGCCATAACATGAAGTCTTCCTGTATTGAAGTGGCTTAATACCGTTTAAAACTGACCCACAGAATTGTGTTAGATCCATTTCAACAGGTCAAAGGTTTCTAATGGTAACCTTTACATTTAAGACATTGCTGTAGGAAAGGATCTATTCTATCAACATAGACTACATTCAGCTTTGATGATTTTTTCTGCAGAATGTGTTATTCTACTTTGTACATAATTCATTGTATTAGAATTTTGAAACAGTAATTATCGTAAAGATCTTATTTAATCGTTTTTCTGTATTTCCATTGCAATTTAGATATTTTGTATGTGTAGCATAAACAAAGAGAGAATTATATACTATGAACAGGGTGACCCCCTTTTATACACATAGACATTCATGCTGAGAGACCTTATCTGACATCCCAATGGGCAGCCTACTTCTAGGTTTAACTGGTGCTATTACTGGGCATGAATAGGCCCACTTGGATGATTGACTGTAATTACTGCAGTTAGCGTGAATTAACTATTTGGGAAAGTAACCAAGCACACATTCTAATAATAAAACATAATAAACATTTACGATATTTACTGTACTGTAGGCTTTTAAACCTTCTTTCATTGGCCACAAATTGTTTAATGGCTAGCTATGATCTTGTGTGTCAGTCACTGCATTTGACAAATTAATTTGATTAAAATCTCTATTTGTTTGTCTATTTGTACATTGACTTAGTAGAAGACAGATCTTTCAAGGAAAAAACAAGCAGGGTTGCCTCAGTCAGCACTTAACCCTAAGGCTAGTCTCTCTTTACTATCCGTCTGCCTGTTTTCACTTCCTCTGCGAATAGCAGACCTGGGACTACAACCTTGATGTGAATACCAGAGACCCTCCATCACTGTCTCCGAAATGTAAGAAACAGAACCAGCTTCTTTTTCAGAGAAGAGGAAATAAGTAAGAGGTCCTACACCTTAACAGACTGTGGCTACTCCAGCAATGCCAACATTGTTTAACCATCTCAAGAAAGACACAAATAACAAATAAAGGCAGCAGAACATTAGGATGTTGTGTTTATGTTATTCTTACCAGTCTTCTCAGTTATGAGCGTTATTGTTGCTCCAACGCTCACATGTGCACAGACCTTTAGATCAGCATTTTGAGTCGCATCATCTTCAGGTATTGGTATTAATCCACAACTCCTTAATAAATAATCCTCTGCCAGGACAGCCACAGATGTGCTAGAGGTCAGAGGCTTTGTAATCCGTGATGGGTGACAATCCAATGCACTGTGTTGTTAAAAGGTGTGCTGAGCTCCAGCAAGACTTTGGATGGGAGTTGTACGGGGGTGGGACGAACTGCTAGGGAAAGTGTAGGGTTTCACTGAGGGACAAGGTGGCTTCTGCTGTGTGTGTGTGCTGCGTTCCCCTCGGCTCTGAGAGGCCAAGCCAATTATAGACCCAACTTTCTGTGTATTTCTGTCCTTTATTTTCTCCTTTCTTTCTTTAAGGCTGCACCCATCTGCAACGCTGCCCTCAAAGAGAGGCAAAATCTGGCTGGCAACCGCTTAGACTGTCCGGCCTCGCCGCTGGTTTAGCCACAGTGGATCCGCCCTGGGAACGGTGGTGGGCTGGGCTGGGATGGGTTTGGCCTCAGCCAGGCAGACTTTAGTGGGAGGCTGTATTTAAGATGGGGGAATGACTACAGAACACTTGCTCTGAGCTTTGTGTTATACATATGTCCTTATGTTGACTTTAGTGGTTTACCAGGTTAATATAGCAATACAATATAATATGAACAATGCTCTTGGTCTGTCATTATGTCTGTGCGTTAATCCTTGTTAGTTTAGCCCAACTGTAATGTGTTTTATAGTTATATCTCTACAACTACATTGAGTGTTTGGTAAAACAGTTAGCACTGTTATGTGAACCTCAATGTGTTATATAAGCCAAACAAGAACAAACCTGCAAGTCCCACTTTGCTAGCAGTCTGACTTCATCATGTTAGTTGCATGGCCCTTGGGAGAAAAAGAGGCAGTGGTTTAGCTCTCTCTCTCTCTCTCTCTCTCTCTCTCTCTCTCTCTCTCTCTCTCTCTCTCTCTCTCTCTCTCTCTCTCTCTCTCTTTCTCTCTTTTTCCCTTGTACGTCTGACCAAACTTACCAGAAATACTGTCTGGGAGTCATATTTAAACCGGAAACTCCCTAGTACTGCTATAGTAGTCGGTATATTTCTTGTTTGAACATTCTTTTCTGAAACGATTCTACAGATTGTGGACAGGTATGCTGCATTGGGAATGCAACATCTGCAGTTATGCTCATTTCCAAGCCTTTGTGTTTAGCATTGTTCAGTGTCAGAGACACACACAATAATATAACAAAAACACCAACAAGTATTGAGTTAGTTTGTTTTGTATTTCAAAGTTAGTATTATAATATCACACAACAATCTGCATCCCAGATTGTTGTGTGATATTTAGACGATGAAGCTGTGAAGGGTCTATGGAAATCCCACCGGGCCATAAACACCTCAGAGCTATCTACCACATGTCAACCAGGGTCCTGGGAAACATGGTTTTGAAGCTTTTCTCTAAAGCAATGTTCCTCAAGCTACAGATTCCCACCGAGAGGGTCACAAGTAGATTTTATATGGTGACATGATTATGTTTACTATTGACTTTAATCACTATTCTTAATTAAATGTTTTTCTTATCTAATTAGTTTAAAAAATGTTCAATGCCATTAATCATAGTAGAGTACATGCATAGCACCATCAATAGGAAACATTATATGTATATATACAGTGTATGTATGTGTATATATCATAAGATAACCAAGTTTCATAACATTTTTTAATTAAACGAATTATTCTCTCAGCCAATTCTCTATGGATATTTGAGATAATAGGATGGTGTCTATACGGTAGGTGAGGAATTTGTAATAATGCCACCTACAGTACTGTAAATCAAGTCAAATATTGTCTTCCCACCCCCTGACAGTACTGTAGCTCTGAGTCACCTTGTGTAAACTGCTTTCATTTGCATTCCTGCAATGGATTTTTATAATAGCTGACTGGAATATATTATACGAGAAGAGCTCTCCACAACTGTCTTTATTTGCTCAAGTGGAAATAAAATGTGAAACATCAGAAAGGTTTTCATTCCTGCATCTGTGTACTGTAGCCTATGGTTGCCAACAGTTTTGTAGCCCTTCCATTAAAGATGAGAGAGATCATCTCAGTGAAATCTCTTGCCTCCAGCACATTATTTATTATGTTTTCTCTTTCACATTCTGTCATTAGCCGTTCATAATCTGGGGATTACAATACACAATTGCTCCCAAGCATCTTGTAGGATGTGTCAAAAGAGTTACACTGTAGAAACGCTTCCAAAGTGATAGCGATAAGTGCTCATGGGACTCCTGAAGGAACCAGAAGACAGCAACGCTACATGCGGGGGCGCTTTTCCTCTTTAATCTCTCTATATAAGAATATATTAGCCTTAACGCCGTCAAGTGTCCTCACAGCGCTTGCTTCTGGATCCCAGGCCTGCACCCTGCAGATTATCGCCTGCAGCAACGCACCTGTCTCCCGGGACAAGGGCTCCTCTTCCACGTATTTTCCTTCCTCTCCACCCGATTAGCCACATTCTCCACCCTCTCTGCTTGTGTTGTGGATGATCCTTCAGCTGACACGCTTGGCGTTGTGCTGCTCCTCCCTCGGGCACAACACAGCAAGTGGACCTTAACAAACCACGGTTGCCCTCCTGTCGCATCACCTCCGGGTGTATACATGTCTGCCCATCTTGGGCATGGGTCTCCCCCACACCACACTCCTGGCTGGAGCCTTGACGGGGAGAGGCAGGATTGCTGCTCAGGTATATTGGGGGGAGGGGCAGGTTTGCTGCATGGGGGCATCGGGGCTCTCCTGCACACCAACACCTCCTCAAAGTGGCGCTGGTCTTCAGGGCTTTGCTGAGACCAGCAGCGGGGACAGTTTTAGTGGCGGCCAGGGCGGGGGGGGGGGGTTTGGGGGGGGGTCAGGGTGTCGGGGTCAGACGGCGTAGCCTGCGCACCATGTGTGACTGACAGATGGAGGCCAGGTGTTCCTGAATGGCACATTCTTTGCTGCCAGTCTGTAGGGTTGGCCGTCAAGATGCATCGGATTATTTTTAACCTGTGAGGTCAGTGTTTCTTCTCGCTGCGGTGCCTACTGAACAAAAGACATTAGGTAGAGTTAAGAACATGCAACTTGAAGATGCACAGATGAACAGAGACTCCATTGGAATGTTATATAGGCACACATCGGTAGTTTACAAAAGTACATACAGAATGCTGTCCTATTAACAGTGGCACATTAACGGGATGTTTCATTTCTTTAGCCTTAAAACAAAGTCTGCACAACATTAAATATAGCATAAACACAGACCTGTAGCCTATAGTCAAATAATAATACAATAATAATAGATTTTAGGAATATACTGTACATCATTAGAATATCCTATAAAGTCTACCACCCAATCCCTCTCCGTGACTTTTTACACAGGCATGAATTGATCCATTAAGCAACTCAGCACGACGAGAAGCTAATTTTCACTGAGCTCAGTTCATCCTATTAACAGATTAAAATTATACACTGCAGGGATCTGCCTCTATACCCTTCTCACAGCGGGTTTGCCAAACGTCTCTCGCTTGATTCTGTGGTGAACCATGTTTTTTTCCCTGTGCTGGCGTTTTTATTTGTGCCCCTGTAACCTAGTACCGCTGAGCAACGGTTTACTGTAGGATATTATTGTAATCTTGAGGCGTAGTGATCTATCTAATAACCTCCAATACAGGTTATGCAAATACCACGTAGCCTACACATTTAGCCTCACATGTACCGTGTTAGTCAGTGCGTGTTTCTTTATTGGTTGATACACTTGCTTGTCCGTGAACTTGAACGCCAAGACAATTAAATAACACGCGGCATAATGTTGAAAATGGGAGAGTATTTATTTCTTTATTTTTTTCCCACTAGATGGTGCTAAAGACCTCTTTTGTACACGAGGCAAATAATAAAGTTAGGTAGGTAGGATATACTGTATGGGCTGCATCATATTGTGACAGGCCACATCATAATGACAAAGTGACAAAATTACATTTTTCATCATAATAATGAATGATAAAGAGAGCCTTTAGAACAATGAGAACATCTAAACAGTTTGGATTTTGTTTTATATATTGGCGACATGACTATGGTTGAGATGTTAAGTAATGTGTTGTAAAAGCAATCTACATTGCATTTGGTGACTTCAGATGACATAATCATAACCTACACTTTGTTTAAACTAACATTTAGTGTAATTATTACAGTATGTACAGTAAGTAGGGGAGACCGTCACACTTTTTACTCTTGCCAGTATTTCTCAGCACCAGTAAATTACTTTAATAATAATTAAAATAATAATTTCATAATTGGTCCAAAGCTTAAAGTCTTGGCTATAAATTAATATTGTTTTTATCAGTGTAACATGTTTTAACGTAAGTAATAATAAAAATATGTAAGTAATAAGCCATACAATATACTCTGAGAAAGTAAGGTGGGCTTGGTTGTCACAAATCTACACGATGCCATTTGGTGGTTATCGACCACTGGAATGACATCATTTTTATGATCACAGTGACACCTTAGAAACTAGTACACATAGCAACAATACCATTTTTTCACCAACATTGCCAACAACATATACTATAGCATAGCAACCATATGTGCTATAGACCTACACAAGCCTGTGTGTGTGTGTGTGTGTGTGTGTGTGTGTGTGTGTGTGTGTGTGTGTGTGTGTGTGTGAGTGTGTGTGGGTGTG